>JAULKK010000009.1:3057506-3072391 GCA_032355705.1 Rubia peregrina
ATAGTCTTCAAGGCACCAAAGTATACCAAAATGAATACAAAAAGAACTCAAAATATCCACATAAAATGGACACATCACCGAGTCTCATTGAAATTAGGGTGGCCCACTTGTATGGATCCATATGAATCTCAATGTACGGAACTACGTCTTCATAGTTGCGAAGAATATAAAGATAGGCAGCAAATAAATCTTTCGCACTAGGGTTAAATAGTTTCCCATGTCTAACCCTACACCTTCTAATCTCCCTTCATGTCTACCGGTGGGAAGACCAACATATTCAACTTCCTTCATATACTTAGCGCAAAACTCAATGGCCTTTTTTGTCATGTATCGCTGAACAATACTAGCATTTGGCCTATACCGATTTTTGACAAAATGCCTAAATATTTTCATGTACCTCTCGAACAGGTACATCTATCTAAAATAAATGGACCACATAGCTTTATCTCCCCACCAAATGGACGATAAAGTGGACCATAATGTCAAAAAACGGGGGAGGCAAATACATTTCCATTTGGCACAAAACTTCAACAATCATTACTTGCAACCTATTTAACTTTACAACACTAATACGTTTGCGACAAATTGTCTTGAAAAACAAATAAAGTTTTGTAATGCACAATCTTATGTGGGAATGCAATGTTGATCGAATGACAATGACATTCAATTCCTGCATTAGCTTGTGACAATCGTGTGACTTCAACCCACCCAACCTCAACTCTTCGACTGACACCCATGTGCTAATGCTGGACGAGTATGCTTCGGGAACTTTCACACTACTAAGAGTCTCACAAAAATATTTCTTCTCCGACTGCGACATTGAATAGCAGGCAGTGGGAAAATAACTATCATCACCAGAAGTTACTAGCCCTAGATTCTTCTGAATACCAATCTCAACCAAATTCAACCTAGCCATCAACCGTTCTTTTTTTTCCCATGGGTATTTAACAACGTCCAAATTAAAGAATCGTAAACATTCTTCTCAGTGTACATAACATCCAGACAATGTCTAATATCCAAATACTCCAAAAAAAGGTAGCTTAAAAAATTGAGCATTTTTTCCAACTTCCTTCAATGGAATATTTTCTTTTATTCTTCCCAAATCCATTGGGCAAGTTCTTAACACATTCATGATTATGTGTACCTATTCGTGGCACTGGTGCTCTGTGTGCCTCCACTTTCCCGTTGAACCATTTCATCACCAAAACGCCATGGGTGCCTCTCATGAAGAAACCTCACGTGGCCCTTATACATGGGTTTACGTGTTTTAACTGGAAAAATCAGTGTCCTTCTGACATGTGGGAAAAACTAAGTGGACTTTCACAGAATACCTAGACAAATTCCCATATGTAAGAAAATCATTAATGGTGCAAAATAACATCACTTTCAAATTGAAGAAATCTTCAACCAAACCATCATATGTTCAAACACCTTGATTTTAAAAAAAATCAACAAATTTTCCACAAAAAGAGCAAGATGAACATCGATATCATTACCCTATTTCTTCGGGCCTGATATCATAAAAAACAACAACAAATACTTACGCTTCATGGTCAACCAAGACGGAAGGTTGTAAATGACCAACATAATAGTCCAAGAGTTATGGGTGCTACTCATATTAACAAAAGGATTCATACCGTCTGCACACAATCCTAACTCAAATGATGGGACTCATTGCCAAACTCAAGGTATAGAGCATTGACTTCCTTCCATTGCTCAATGTTCCAATATATATTATCACATCATCCAAGGTAGGACCCTATCTATGTGTCAACTCAACAACTTTGCATCTTTACTACACGCATACAACTTTTTCAAATGGGGATGATGGGGAGGTACCGTAAAACTTTTGCA
The DNA here is from genome assembly GCA_032355705.1 of Rubia peregrina. NCBI lineage: Eukaryota > Viridiplantae > Streptophyta > Magnoliopsida > Gentianales > Rubiaceae > Rubia > Rubia peregrina. Next base: position 3,059,361 of record JAULKK010000009.1, read on the forward strand.
TGTGTCTTCTTCTTTGATTTCAATAGAACTTTCGCACCCATCGCAATCCCACTTCTCTTCAACTTGTACCGAGACTTGCCAGGTACCCGATATGTATCTAGATCTTCATCTACACGTCCCTATACAACATACAATCGTTTGGGCATGCATAGATTTTTTGCAATCCAATCCAATCGGGCAAATTATTTTTTGCAGCATACAACTTGTCGAGCATTACATTAACTTCAAGAAGCAAATACCTAAACAGAGAGCCTAGGTCATCGACTTATCAGTCCATCTAAATTTTACCTTCAAGTTCATTATCCGCAAAGTCGTACTCAAAACAGAGTGTTTTGAGCCATTGTATAAAAGCGTCCCTTTGTCATCAATCAAAGCTTGTAACGACTCTGGTTTACCTTTGAAATCTCTTGCAATATCTTCCACTATTTCATTAAGCTCCACATTGGCATCTACTTCATCACCCACCATCGTCTCCTCCAATTTAATCGTATGAGAGGATTCCAAAGCTTCCCTATGCCATACCCAACGAGTGTACCTTGTTTAGAACCCCCTCATTATGAGATGTTCCCGTAACTTCTTCCTCTATAAATACACATCATTTCTACAATCCTTAGATGGGCATTGTTCTCACACCACACCATTTTTAGAAGCATCTTCAAACACAACCGAAATAAATAATTTAACCAATGACTTGTACTAGGGTGATTTTCTAAGATCATTACCAATGAGTTCATCTCGATCCATTAATTATTGTAAAAGTCAATTACAATTCAACACAGGAGGTATCATTCAACATTAATCATAACCCTAGCTAATCCCAAACCCTAATTGAAAACATAGATATAAAACACAAAATACACCTTGTAATATTTCAGGATTTTCAAGCATATAATTGGGATAAAACTAACCTTCTCCAATGGCAATTGATACACTCTCAAGTATAAAATCATTTCCTCATCAATGGGAAAGAAATTTGAGCTAGGCCTTGAAAATTTTAGAAAATTTTAGGGTTTTGTAGCATTAAATGAATTGGGCGCATTTTTTTATATACAGGACCATTTTCGAACTCGGAAACAAGACCCGAATGTTTTTCAAATTCAGAAGAAAAATATCCTCTTTGTAACATGTTACCTTACGGTTTTACAAGCTCGAAAATAACGTCGGGCCCCTCTTCGGAGTTCGGAAGGATTTATACCCTAAATCGCCTTTAATTGGACCTAAGGGGCGGTTCTTCAAATAACTACCTTAAACTGTAGTTTAACCGCCTTTAGTTTAATAGGTAGGGCCCCGAACAACCATTTTCGAGTTTGGAAGATTGTTTTTAAAGTAGTTATAGGTAGAAGACTTTCCAATGCCGCCTTTAATAGAAGACTTTCTACTAGTAATACTTGAGAAAGTACCAATATAACCCTCAAATGTTTGAATTTTTTTGTTAAAAAAACTTAACTAATTAATGAAATTGCCAATATAAACCTCAGGTGGCACTTTTGGCATTTACTTTGACGTTTTAGCCGTTGATCACACTTGAAGTGACAAAATGCCATTGGGCCAAAAGCTGGATTTGTGTGGATAATTATGCCCTTACTCACTGATCCACCACCCACCACCGATCGCTACCGCATGCCACCTAACCCGGGTACTTCTCCGCCTCACCACCGCTGCTCTACCGGCTGCCACAACCCCATCACCGTTCTTCCTCGTCCCTTATCCCGCAGAAGGTGAAGAAAAAGAATCTGTCACTACCTCTTCTTCCCTCTCTGGCACGATAGCGACATCTTCTTCCTCAAGTGCCATAACTCATCTCTCACTCGAGCGGAGACTCACCATCCGGCAACAAAGCCATCCAACGACCATCTCCTAGTGTCTTGTATCCACCTCCTAACCCTGACCCGCAACCATCTCTTAGCTATTCGTTTTCCACCTCCCAGCCTTGACCCGCCACCATCTCCTAGTGGGCCATTTTCCACCTGACCCATGTGCTTCTTTGCCCAGCCCCGAGCAGCAACACCTACAATCATTTCATAGTGGGGCATCTTCCAAAATCCTAGCCTCATCATTCGTGTCACCGCTGCTCCAAAACCCACTGCTGCCCGCTGCTCCCAAAACCCATCACCGCCATTGCTCCCACTCCTACCGAAGTCTTCGCCGATATTGGAGGAGGAGAAGAAGGTTTGTGGCTAAGGTTTTTGGGTTAGGCCACGAAGAAGAAGAAGAAGCCAAATCAGAAGTCGGAAGGAGAAAAGAATAGAGAATAAAAAGAGAAGAGAAGAGGAAGAAGATTAGGGTTATTAGGGGTATAATAATTGTTTTTCCTCTTTTTTCCAGAGGGGTAGAAATTACAATTCACCTAATTCTGGCCTAAATTTGCATGAATGAGTATTTTTGCACTTTCACTCAATTTTTAGGGTTATATTGACACTTTCAATTATGTTACGGTTATATTGGCACTTATGTGAATTATATAGGGTTACATAAGCACTTTTCTCTCTATAATTTTAGGCTGTGTTGGATCAGAGCAACATTTTTATCTGGTGCAAACCAATCTAATATTAAATATAAATTTATAAATTATTTTGATCCATTTTAAAAATAATGTGGGTCAAATTTGGTTCCAGGCTTATTAGGATTCAAATTCAGTCTAACCCTTTTTTTTTAAAAAAAACCCATTTATTCTATCTGATAGTGTCTGAACATGTCGGATCAATTTTGGATCAGATTGAATCGGGCGGCTCATTTGAACGATATCTAACTATAAGAAGAAGAATTTAAAAAATTAAGATGAACGTAAGTTCAAGAAAAGATTCATAAATCCTTAAAGGGGAAGATAATAGTAAAGTGGAGGTAAAAGTACAATGTTTTATTAGCTATATACACATATATTTGGTCAAATAATTTTATTAGATATACATATATAATCTTGAAAAAAACTTAATTTTAAATGTTTAAATTTTGTATTATGTAACACATTAAATTTGACCTGGATTACAATAATTCGTATATATTATCACGAACCGTCTATATAAATAAAGCGGACCCCCTCTATATATATAGACGTCTATATATATATACACACGAACCTCTGTATAAAAGACCAGCATAAGAAAGAAAGTGTGAAATCAAACAAATCAAACATTTATATGTTTGATTTGAATACTATTCCGATTGAGGATGATACTCCACTATTAATAGAGAAAACGGAGCAACCATATGGACAGAGTGGATTTATTTCAACTCAAAGTTCAGGTAAGATTTAATTACTGTTACAATTTGGAATGTGTTTAGTTGGATGCTATTTTGACAATTCTATGAATGTGGATCTTGAGATGTGTATTTCTTTTTTAAAAAGAAAAAAGAAAAATGAGCACTTATACTCCTCAGTTCCTTGTTTTGCACACATATACTCTTCAAATTTTTGAAAGTGCATTTGTCCCCCCTGGTGACATATGAAAATTTGATGAACTTTGGTCATTATCGAACTCAAAGGAGATGATTATTTTTCCCTTAAAGAAAAAATAAAAAAATTAGAAACCAATTTCAGATTTCGCCCCACATCTTGAATCTGTTAGAGTAATCCGACACAGAAAAGGAAAATTTGTTGGAATTATGGTTGGAAACATGAACTAAATCTCGCTCGGCCAAGTCGCAGATGAAAAACTTTAAATCCTTGTCCAAATCGCGCTGTTTTTGAATTCAAAATTTTGACACAACATTTTTTTATCGGTGTTGATGAAGGGGGCCCACTTCAGTGGAGGGTAAAATGGTCATTAACTATTAAAAATGAGTGAAGTTTATTTTGGTAATTTCAATATTGGCCAACGCCGGAAAATAATATGTAAACGTCGGATTCAGGCAGGAGGTTTATGAGTTTTTAAGTCACAACTAATCTAGGGTTATATGTGCACTTTTAAAAAATTGGGGTATATGTACACTAACCAAGAAATTGGGTGGCATGGATGAATTTTACCAAAAATAAAAAGTTAGAAGGAAGGAAGGAAAAAGTTGCTCACTTTTTTCCAACAAGGGAAAGAAAAAGGAATTGAATTTTTCTAATTGAAGGAAAAATATCCATCACATTGAACTTTCTGACTGTAACGATCCAACATTTGATCCCACAAATTGTCCGGTCTACCATGAAATTTCATCTTATTAACTTTTTATTCATGATGATTTTGGTAATTTTCTTTTCCTGAATATTGAAAATTGATGGTAATGAAATTAGTATTGATTTACTTCTTGTATGGTTCTCTTTTTATGGATCTCAAAACAATCGTTGACCGGAATTTATTTAATTTTATATGTTCAACAAATCTGTTGCATCGTAATTATAAGCCATTCATTATTTTTATGGCCAAAATATAATTTAAATGAATATTTTATTTAAATCTAATAAATATTAACGTCACGTGTATAGCAAGCATGTCGATCTATATGTTCCATTTGGTGGTTTACATAGTTGTCTGAAAAAACTCGAATCAATAAACAAATGAATTTTTTTCCTTTTGTAAATGGTAAATGAAATTAGTATTGATTTGCTTCTTGTCCACACAAAATACAAAAAGAAAATTATATATATATATATATAACAACTCGTTTCACATTGAAAATGTCGCCTATTTCTTGTAACCAAAATATAATTTGATTGAATGTTGAATTTGAATTTAAAAATATATAAGGTCAAATTATTAGTCAAATGTGTATTTCTTTTTTACGAGTGGTTTACATAAGTTTATGAAAATACCACCTATTTTTTAACCTTATATACTACATTTTTTTTAAATCACATACTAAATTTAGAATTTTAATTTTTTTTAAAAATATTATACTACATTTGTTTCGTTGAATGTGACATCATAGGTTTAGGTGAATGAAATGACTGGATGAAATTGAATTTAGGAAGTAAAAAGTAGAATGAGTGGATGAAATTGAAGGAATTTTACCATAAAAAGAAAGTGTGTCAAATTCACAAAAATAACCTAGAAAAAAAGTGTACCACATCCAATGAAACGGAGGGGTATATTTTTATATTTTTATATTTTCACATTCAAATACATATTATTAATTGTTTAACTTTTAAAATAAATATTTAAATTTTATAAAAAAAATTACAACATTAACATAAAAGCACTGTGGACTGTCCATAGATTTATGAAAATACCGCCTTCGCTGAGACTTTCTCATTGTCCTATATGCTTTGTTTATATATAATGAAAAATGTCAGTTTATCTGCGTTATTTTGATTATATATAATGACTATTTTTTTATTATTGAAAATAGTAAGTAGTATTGGTTTGCTTCATGCACTTTACTCTGTTTTTATGGATCACTTTTTTTTATGGATCACGAAACGTCCCTTAATCGGCGTTATTTTAATTTTATGTGTATAACAATCTTTTGCATCGAAAATATCACCTTTTAAAATATATTTTTTATTGCCAAAATATAATTTAATGTTTGATTTAAATCTAAGATATATTAATGTCACGTGTATAGCATGCCTATTTGTTACATTTTGTGGTTTAAATAGCTGTTTGCAAAAATTCCAATCAAAATATAAGTAAATGAAACTAGTTTTTTTATTAAAAATATTAAATGAAATTAGTATTGATTTGCTTCTTGCCTCATACACCCTATTTTTACTAGATGCTAATATATATATATATATATATATATATTACAACAATCACATTGAAAATAACGCCTATTCTTTATTGTCAAGATATAATTTAATTGAGTGTAGAATTTAAATTTAAAACATGTAATGTCAAACATATACTCCCTCCGTTTCTTTAACAATGACACACTTTCCTTTTTGAGTTGTTTCTTTTATAATGACACACTTTCCATTTTTGGTAAGATTCCTTCAATTTCATCCGTTCATTCTACTTTTTACATTCTACATTCAATTTCATCCACTCATTTTATTCTCCTAAATCCAAGCACCTACACCTGGTGTGTCATTGTTAAAGAAACAGAGGGAGTAATGTCAAACATATAGTGTATTTATTAGTTAATGAGTAATTTACATAATTGTTTGTTTGTTATTATTGTACACATATGTTTTTGTGGAATGGAACGTCCGTTTATCTACGTTATTTTGATTATACAAATTGGCTCTTTTGTATATAACTCATCTATTATTATTTTGGTTACCAAAATACAATTAAAATATATGTTAAATAAAAATTTAAGAAATATGAATATCAAATGTATTAGCTATAAGTCTATAACGTTTGTTACATTTTGTTTACTTAGTCTGAACAAGTTTTGACATACTTATCTATGTTTTGCATCGAATATATCATCTACTCTCTCTATCTCACTTTAAAGTTTCGAATTGTTTTTTGCACAAATTTTAATACAAGTCTATGTGATATCTTTTTAATGCGCAATGAGAGTGAGTCTTCATAAATCAAATGAAAGGAATAGTTATAACCACATATTTATGACTAAATGTAGAAAGTTTAGAATTAAGAAATTTATAGTGGGACGTCCCAAAAAGAAAAGTATGAAGTTTATTGTGGGACAGAGGGAGTATTTAGTAGTCTTGATTGTGTAATAACCTAAAGTGAAGTTAATATTTAAATTTGAAAACACTAAGATCATCTGGATTAGTGATAATGTACTATAAACATACATTATTTTATTTGTAGACAAGGACAATGCATTTCTTTTTCTTCTGTAATATTACCTATTAGTAGTATATTCTTTGTGGACAGAATATAATTATTTGAAAACTTGAAAATTGATCACTAATCTACCCTCAATATCATGTCCAAGTAAATAGAACAAAAAGAAAAGGAATAACTAGAATCTAGACATAAGTGGGGGAAAAGGGATGACAAATTTTCTTCATAATTTCCTTTCCTCTTTTTCTTCCCCTAATTATTCTTTTCTTTGTCTTCATTTGAAAACAAAGGGCAAAGTGTTTAAAAAATCGTACTCTGGTATATGTGCACTGAACTTAAAATATTTTCCCTTTAAAATATAATAATTAAAAAGAAGAAAGTGATGGTTGTCTTCATGCCTTGGCAACCTAATTTCACTTTTCCCAACTACAATTGTTTTTTTATTTTAATAAAGACAGTTTTCCTTTTTATTTATATTTCTACCGGACTCCAACCATTTTCTTAACTAAAATACATAATTTCTCCGCTTTCACTGATGAATAATTATTAATTAATGACCTACCGAATTTTAAAATATTTCCCATTCTTTATTCTAGACATAGTGTACATTTTTCTTTAATCTGTATTTGGACCAAACAGAGGAAAGTTAGGAACCCAATTTACTCCCACCTTTAACATCCAATAAAACTCCATTTATACTATATTTTAATTATCATTTTCTCATCATCTTTTCAATTCCTAGCATTTCATTTCCTGTAATTTTTTCAGTATTGATTCGTCCTCATTGGATCCCTAGACTTTTTCCCCCCATCCAGCCAGAAAATTTGAACTGTAAAATGAGCAGTCTGAACTTCCGTTTAGTTGATCCAAGTCTACTTTTTTAGCTTCTTGAACTGTAAAGTTGTGTTCTTTTTTCATTTCTTGATTTTCTGGGTATCTGGGATTCTGCAATTTTATGGGATTCTGAAAAAGAAGCTGTAGAATTTTTATTTAATTTTTCTGGTGGGTTTATAATTTCTACTGATTTTTGAGTATGGAAGGGAGGGAAGGCATGAATAATAGCGGTGGAGTGACAGTGGTGGGATCAGAGGCTCCCTCAGACTACCATGTGGCTCCAAGGACCACGGACAATCTCACTGGATCAACACCTGCTCCGCCACCCCAGTTGGGCGTTTCTCCGCCGCCGTCCACGGCGGCCGGAGTGGTGGTCGCCGCCACCGGGAAGAAAAAGAGAGGCAGGCCGAGGAAGTATGGCCCAGATGGTGCCGTCAACAGCGTAGCACTCTCGCCAAAGCCCATTTCATCTTCAGTCCCGCCTCCGGTGATTGACTTCTCGTCGTCGGAGAAGCGGGGGAAAGTCCGGCCGGTGGGGACCTCCGCCGCCAAGCACCACCACCAGCACTACCAGCAGCAGCCCCCCAGGGCGGAGGTGGAGAGCACAGGTAAATGATGAAGTTTGGAGTTTTGGGGTAAAGTTTGTGTCTTTTGCATGCATTTGTTATTTTCAGTGCTTATGCTATCTTTGTGGGACCGAAGAATAGATGCCCCAACTACGATCTTGATGTTTTGAAAGTCAGTGCTTAATGTTGTTTGTGTGTTGGGGGGAATGTAGGAAGTGATAAGTTTAAGGCTTATCTTTTGGGACAACTTTGAAGTAGTTGGAAAAGATCTAAGGTACAATGGGACAGAAATTGTTGGTTTGTATGGTGTGTTGTTTCTGAATGTTGCTTTCTGTGAATTGCTAAAGTGCCCAGAAGTTCATCACCATGTATTCTGATTCTTTTGGAAAGGTGTTCTTTTTAGAGTTATTTTGTGTCTGTGTGTGATGGTGTTAGCATGTGCTGAGGTGTTCTTTAGACTTTTCCTGTTTTTGGATATTTTTTGTCATCAATTTCTGTTTTACCCAACTACTCAAAACTTTTCCAGATTTCTTATGAGACATTGAGTCATTTTTGCCATTGAAGTTCAAATTTTATTTTAGTGTGTGAGAAATCTGCAAATAATGAAGATCCTGTTTGGCTGATTCTGTGGTATTCGGTGTTTAATCTTTGCAGGTGACTGGGTTTCGTGCTCTGTCGGGGCTAATTTTACCCCACACATTCTCAATGTGAATGCTGGAGAGGTATAGTACTTTTGACTATGTTAATACAGTATGGTAAAGTAAGTCATTTCTGTTTCTAATGCAAGTTGAAGTTTTCCTTGATTCTCTTGGTGTAATATGCAGAGTTATTAAATATTTGACCTTTCAACGCAACACTAGTAAATGCGATATTGAATATGAAAAGGACATGTAATTGTTGTAATTTAGTTGTAGATACTGATATCCTGTGTTCTAGTTAACATTGTTGATTTTTCACCTGTATGGACATTGTGGGAGCATGTTTGATGATTAACTAACTATAACTGGGGATTTCTGATTTTAGCATTGTTGGTACTTATTAACTGTAGTTCTCTAATTCTAATGATTCTTAATCTTGTCTTGTAGGATGTCAACATGAAAGTCATATCATTTTCCCAGCAGGGACCTCGGGCAATTTGTATCCTTTCTGCCAATGGTGTGATTTCTAGTGTCACACTCCGTCAGCCTGATTCTTCTGGTGGTACACTGACTTATGAGGTGCAGCGGTTATCTTCCTTTTTACTCATCAATCACTTTTAACTTGTTTTTTAAACTATAGTATAGAACTATATGTTTAATCAGAAATTACAGATTAACCACCTTTGCTCCATAGCATGGTCCTTAACATTCTCTTAAATCATGGTAGCTCATTGAGTTCGAATTATTCCTTTATATTGATCCCTGATTGGAGGTTACTTGTGAAGGGAGTGGTGGGAACTTCTTCCTTAGTTTTCAATAATAAAATCTTTTGTTAATCTTTAGTTTTTAGTATTTGCATGTGCCGTTGAAATAGGTGTTGCATGTTTTTAGTAGTGCCAAATTATGTTTTTACTCCTGTTCCACTTAAAATTCTTATTTGATAAATGTAACCTTTTTATTCATTGCAAGTTACAATGCAGAAAAAAAGTGTGTGCGCCCTAAATACACTGGTTATTTTCAGGGTCGGTTCGAGATACTCTCTCTGACCGGGTCATTTATGCCATCCGAGACTGGAGGGATAAGAAACAGGTCAGGTGGCATGAGTGTCTCACTAGCAAGCCCCGACGGCCGTGTGGTTGGTGGAGGCGTGGCCGGTCTTTTAGTTGCAGCTGGTCCTGTCCAGGTAATCATCAATTCCGGCTGCGTCTCTGTTCTAAACTTCTGTCCTGATTTCCATGAACTAATCCTATTTCAATATGTTTCAGATTGTGATCGGCAGCTTCTTGGCTGGAAACCAGCATGAGCAGAAAGCCAAGAAGCAAAAGCCCGGAGTAACTCCAACTTCTAAGGCTTATCCGGTCTCGAGTGTGGAGAATCACAATCACGTTGATGACCCCTTCCGCGCATCCACCACTTCCTTCCGTGGAGAGAGCTGGCCCTCGATGCAGAATGATGCGAGGAATAAGCCAGCTGACATCAATGTGTCCCTGCAGGGTTAGGAAGTTGGCATGACTTGTTTGTTTGTGGTGCAACTTAACTAGATGTAGTACAAGAGAGCTGAATCAGTTACCTGTTTCGTGCTTTAGGATTTCATTTTAGGTGTAAAAGTGTTTTATCTTTTAAGTTCATACTATATGCCATGTGATCTCAGAACTGGTGGAAGTGATAGTAGACATTATGTACCTTTCTGTCCCTCCCTCTATGAATTTATGAAAAATTTCTCATAGCCCCACAAGAAACCTGTAAATTTCTTACATTCTTGGCAGATTTTAGTGGCTTCATGTTTGATCCCCCCTGGAAAGAAAAAGAGCCATCAACAGCGATGAGCATTGGTCGAGTTTGGGTCGGGTCTTATAATACTTAAACCCAACCCTAAAAAATTTAGCCAGACCTGATTTGGACTCGTTGGGTCTGAAAAATCTTTAACTCATATCCAACATCGATAGATCTAATGGATCTTGCTCTAAAATGGGCTTTAAATGGGTCTATCTTATGTGTAATTCTCTCTTCACTAAATAATAAGTATGCAAATGTGTTAATTTTTCAAGAAAAAACAATTTAATCCATACTAAAAAGTTTAAAAATAATACAACAAAATCAATATATGAGGTATATTTGTTTAATTGAGAATAAAACACAGAGTTTCTAATTATATATAGAGAGAGGAGTGCTAAAATAACCATATCTTTTGGCTGAAAGTGTCAATGTAACCCTACAATATCAGAAAGTGCCAATCTAACCTTGAACTTAACTGACTCTTTAGTCAACGTTAATTTGGCCGAATTTTGGAGAAAAGACTATTTTACCCTTTACTTAATAAAAAAGGGTGTTGCTATATCACGCCCTGTATTTTACTGGTTACGCCCTAAATACGTATTAATACTTGTATTATTTATTTATTTTCACTTTATTTTTGTTTCTTTTGTAAACACCCACCCTATTAATCCTCATTCACCATTTGACCATTTCACCATTTGACCATTGCCTCTCCCTCTCCACAAAATTCCATCCTTAAGCCGCCGCCGCCGGCAAAATCGTGAAAATATCGGTATTCTTTTTCCCGTATCTTTGATACCCTAAAATTTGGTTTTAGGGTGGTTGTCACCCATGTGTGGCATGAAAATAGATTTTGAGATTGGTTATATTTTGGTTGTGTTTGAGGGTTTAGGGTTTGGCTGAGATTGGCTGTGGGAGCGGATGGACGGGGGGCATGAAATGGTGTGGTGGCGGAGAACGGGGTCGGGTGAGGTGCGAGAGGTGCAGGAGAAACGGAGGGACGACGGGTTCTGAAATGGTGGGATGGTCGAGAGCGAGGGGTGCGGGAGAAACAGAGGGGACAAAGGCCGGATGTTGAACATTGGACGGTGAGGGTGGGAGAATCGGCCGGCGGCGGCGCCGGGGTTGGAGGTGGCGCTGGCGAAGGGTTTGGGAGGGGAGGCAGCGCCGCCTGGGAGGGGTTAGGGTTTTTGTATTGAGGAAGAAGACAATCTGGGCCAAAATAGTGTTTTGAAATTTAGAACGGCCCATTACACTTATCAGCCCGTTTCATTATTACATTAGTTTAATTCTAATAATAAAAATTTATAATCAAGTAGATTAAAATAATAAAATATCAAATAATAATAACATTAAAATATCAAATTAAAATGCTTAACATCACAATAAAATACTAAAATATACAAAATTAAAATACACAAACAACAAACATAATATCAAATTAGAATAGTTAAAACATCAAATAAACGCACTAAAATACACATCAAATCAGAATAGTTAAAATATCAAATAAAAACACTAAGAAAATCACAATAAAATAGTTAACCCTTAAATTAAAATAATTAAAATACACATCAATTTAAAATAGCTATGAAATAATAAAATACACAATGAAATAAAATTGTTCAAATCAAATAAATACACTAAATAAATACACTAAATTAGTAAATTAAAAACTATAGAAGTAATCAATGTTGACTTCTGTTCACCCATACATGCCCAAATTTCAAAGTCGCAATCGTATATTATTGAATTTCATTTTGGTGTCACCAATTTCGTGATTCGACAACTTCAACTTTATTGGGGGGACTTAAGTGCAAAAGATAAAAAAAACTTTACTCGTAACTCCAAATTGAAATCCGCTCGAAAGTGATGCTATCCTATACAGCCCATTGTATTTTTCATTTACGTAACAGAATATTTATCATTAATCGAGCATAATAACATATTGGTAATCATTTTCAATTTCCATTTCTTACTTCTAAGTAATCAACTTTAAATTACTTTAGAACATGTATTAGCGATTTTCAACATTTCACCAACAAAATTATTTATTCAATATTTCTATATTTGGGCAAGAATAATTAAAAAATTGGAGCAACGGATAATGGTGTAACACAATTTTGGACCACGGTGTAATTTTCAAGATTTTGTAGAAGTATTCAATGTTGACTTTCAAGACCTTTATGTTCACCCATACGTGTCCAAATCGCAAACGTCAATCGTACATTATTGAATTATATTTTGGTATCACAAATTTCGTGATTAAAAAATTGTGACTTTTTTGATGGGACCTAAGTGCAAAAGGAAAACACTTTACTCGTAATTCCAAATTGAAATTCGCTCAAATGTGATGATATCCTATACATCCCTATTGTATTTTTAAGTCCGTAATGAAATATTTATCAACAATTAGGCAGAAGAACATATCCGCAATCCTCTTCGATTTCCCTTTTTTACTTCTAGGTAATCAACTTTAAGTTATTCTATAACATTTACTAGAACTTTCCAACATTTCACCAAAAAAACACTTGTTTTCTATTTATGCAAGAATAACAAAAAATTTTGTATTTTGGAGAAAAGCATATTGT
>JAULKK010000009.1:3115858-3126741 GCA_032355705.1 Rubia peregrina
AAAAGGAAATATACAAAACCAATCAGAAAAGGTATTCATTTCTTAACCTGATTCTAATTTGTCTAATATTCTATTAAGGTTAAGAAAGGAATACCCTTTCTGATTGGTTTTGTATATATCATTTTCCATATCATATATATATATATAAATACACACAGCCACAATGATTTGTGAGTTTTACATTCTATCAATAGCTCTACAAAATTAAATTAAATTTCATCAATCAAAATGAATTAAATTGAAAATATAATGGGCTTAGAGTAGTTTAATTAGCGATGAGTATGTTTTATCATCCAGCCAGTAGGTGCGTAGTGCTTAATTAATTAAGGAAAGCATCGCGATTATTGTTAATTATGACATAAAGAGGCATCATTGGTTTGGGTTTGTTGGAGAAGGGGGAGCCCAGAAGGTCATTTTCGTATTGATTCCTGGAGTTTGTTAGAACTGTTCCGTCATTAAGATGATGATCTGAGATTAGGAGAATAGTTTGAAGATGCAAGGATGAAGACTGCTTAGCCTCCTCAATTATTTCAATTTTTCCACCTTATCTTTGTCCAAAGTTATAAACTCCAGTCTAAATATTCTCCAAGTATTAGTATTTTTAAATGAACCCTTATTCTTCTCCAATTTATTTTGATTTTTGGATATCCTTAAAATGCGAGCGCTCATCGATTTGGGTCCGTCTCTTGATAGACGACATTTTCATAAATTATGGAAAAAATCAAAATTTAAACCGCAAATTAGAATAAATCAAGATAAAAAATTTAAATTGCATTAATCGGGTCATAAACTTATAGCTATTGCATATTGCATAATAAAATTTTAATATTGAAACTAAAACCTTTTACTTTTTTATATTAAAAATTCAACCCCTTATTTTTATATGTCTGTAGAAAGACAGTTTTTTCCAAGACTTTGCCATCTTAGAATGCTGACACGCGCTCATCAATTTATATACTTTCTTTGTCCCAAACTATGGTGCACACTTACTATTTGACAGTCAGCCGTCAAACTTTGAACAATTTTTTTTGGTCATTATTATACGTAGTAAAACATATATTTGTCAAACATGTTTTTTGAAGAAGGTAAAAAATATTCCTTGACAGTTAGTTTAGGGCGGAGGGAGAAGTAAGCTTTTAAAATAAGATTTAAATCCTATCTGACTGAACACTATAAAAAAATACTCTACACTTATCTTAACATTAATTTTAATTTAATAAAAATAGTCTATTTCTATTATATTTATTGATAGTTTGCCTATATTTAGTTCAATTTAATTCAAGTAAATTAAATTTGATTCATTTCAGTCCAATATAATTTAATTCATATCAAGCAACAAGAAAATGGCCTTATGATATACTGCATCTTCTTCTTCTTTTTTATTTCCTCAAAGGGAAGCAATTTGTGTGATTACAGAATAAGTAGAAAACCTAGACTGTATCTTAAGCGCGGTAACACGCTATAGCTACAACTACAAAGGCGAAGGAATACATCTGAACATCCTAAAATCTAAAGCCCTAGAGCTTCTAACTATCTAGCAGGTAAAGCATCTATAACTTGCATCAACCAGAACTGTACTGCCCTGGCCAACCAAAGTCTACCAGTCTAAAACTCATTCACAGATACGCCGAGATTAAGTCGACAAGACTAATCCGACTTGAATTTCTCCTACACTGTTACTAGAGTAGAGACTACGAGCCCAAGGGATTTTCCATCTGGCCAGCTAATCTAGTTACAGAGGAAAACAGACAGATAGGCATAAATACTTGATAAATTAGTCTAGGTAGTTGAGCAAAAACAGACCAATTGAAGCACATATTCCATCTGACAAGAAAATAACACTTATTACTTTGGCTGTTTTGCCTCATTTATTTAGTTTTGGGAAAATAACCAAGGTAAAATGTTTGTTTACCTCGCTTGTATTTTTGAAGTAAAAGGTATTATTTACCTTGGCTATATGATAATTGAGGTAATTAAATTCCAAAATTGGAGTAAAAAGAATTACCGACATGGGTGCGACGTCGGCAACCTGCATTTGACCTAAATATCAATCAATGATTAGAAAACCGACTTCACGTGTATTTTTTACTTGATCCATGGTAACCGATGCATGCAACCGACATCGTATCTATTGGGATTAGTTATTAATTTTAGGACATTTGACAAAAATTAATCATAAAACCTAGAATATTCTTCCAATTTAAAACGGGGCACTTCGCAATTCAATTCTCCATTGTTGAAGGTGGTCACTAGCATTGTTGATTGTGCTAACTTGATACTCCATTTTCTTTGAAAACTTGTTATACTTATTTGACCCGCCCCCTCCCGACGTCACTAAATGAACACACTATCCTTTTTCACGAGAGAATGCACTCACTAAATGAAGAGGGGATTGTTTCAAAGATAGAAATTTGTATTGTTGCTCACATTCCTACTACTATGCTACCTATGAGGTAAATAGTAGCAAGACCGTGATCATCCACAGAGATGTTAGAAATATAGAAGTTAACTACATATGGCCGCGATAGGATCGTCAATCTGATCATGGGTCAGGAATAGCTAGCATTGTTAAAACAGGCTTTAGGGGGGGGCCTTACTAACAACTATTAGCATGAAAACAAAAGGATTTTTTTAAATATAAACTAACAATCGGGGAGTATTAGCGTAACATGATAGGTGTTATTTCGATCTTTAATTCAATCACATACAAAATATACAAGCCTATTTTAGTATTTATGACTCACGATATGGTCGATGGTCAACACTTCTCCATGCCTGTCACGTAGGGTGCACATGTAATCTTCCATCGGCACCACCTTCGTAATTAGGGAAGTGGAACAATGACCATGCTTACTGTGCAGATTTGAATATCTCCCGTAGTATTACGTCTCAGGCACTACACCATGAACGGTTCTCCCTAGGCCTACAAGGGAAAAAGGGTGAAGAAACTTATCGATGACTCTAGGGTTTCATAACGCTAACTCAAATTTGTTGGCTAAGACTAGTGTATGGTTTATCGTAACGTTAACTCGATAACGCACTTGCACTTACCAATACAGTGCCAGACTTTCATTTGTAGATTGCTTGTAGGCACTTCAGATTCAGTAGAATGTCATTCCCAAGAATGGTAGTAGACAATAAAAGGCTTTTCGCAAGGATGGTAGTAGACTGAAAGCCGTAAGCTAAAAATGCGGTAGAAGATGGATGCACTAAAGAAAAGAAGTCAAAGTCTGAAAGACATTAAGACTTACATGACCCGTGTACATTTACACTACCTGTGCCAAATTATTTGTTGAGGAGACTAAGTCCTAGCACATGCCGTGTGATTTTGCACAGCCTGTGTGCCCATGGAGATGCCAAACATGCTGGAAACAGAGATACCTGAGGCGGTGGAGACGTCGGAGGCAGTAGAGACAGAGTGGAAGCGGTAGAGACAAAGTGGAGGCGGGAGTGGAGAATGTAGTGTTCGGTTAAAATATTAGGGTTTAAGTGTTATATAGGAGTAGGGTATGAACTTAGATAGAGCTTTTTGTAGTTGGGCTGAAATTAAATTTGATTTCATGTTTACCTTTTTCCTTTAGTTAAATTCAATTTAAAAAATATGTTTTATAAATAAAAGTTTTGAAAAAAAATGACGGCATATAAATTTGAAAATATTAGTGTTATATTTACCTCTAGAATTCAAAACAAAGTTAATGTTGTTGCGGAGTAGACTTATATATATATATATATAGAAGGTCAAGTTAGAATTTTCTGGTAATTAGTTTAATTAATTTCTTACCTATTGGTATTCATCTTCAGAGAGTAACGTAAGGAGTGACCATTGATTAGCTAAAATCAAACTCTGGTATTATTTTATATATAGAAAGAAAAGTAACAATAAATCGTTAGTTAGTAAAAGTCAAACATTTTTATCTGTGTTAATACATGGAAAGTAAAATATGGGTCGGTCGTTTATTAGTTGAAAGTAAACTAGGAATCGATCGTTCTTTAGTTATGTCAAACTAATTTAATAATGTTTGTATATAAAATGTTGAGTAAGCTTGACTATTGATAAGTTGAAGTCAGATCATTTTATTAATGTTTATATATGAAAAGTCAAGTAAGGATTGGCCGTTCATTAGTTAAGGTCAAACTAATTTAATAATATTGTTATAAAGAAAGTCAAGTAAGGTTAACTACTGATAAATTCAAGTCAAACAATGTTTATATATAGAATGTCAAGTAAGGATTGACCGTTCATTAGTTGAAGTCAAACTAATTTGATAATGTTTATATGAAGAAAGTCGAGTAAGGCTAAATGTTGATAAGTTAGAATTCAAACCATTTTATTAGTATTTATATATGGAATGTTAAGTAAGAATTAATCGTTATTTTGTTAAGTCAAACTAATTTAATAATTTATATATATACAAAGTCGAGTGAGCTTGATTGTTGATAAGTTCAAATCAACCCATTCTAGTAGTGTCTACATATGGAAAATCAAATAAGAACTGGTTGTTTTTTCAGTTAAACATAATTTTTTTAATGATGTTTATAAATAGAAAGTCATGTAAGGTTGACGCTTGATTAATTGAAGTCAAACAATTTTATTAGTGTTTGTATATGGAAAGTCAAGTAACATATGACCATTCTTTAGTTAATACTAAAACCATTGGTTTAACCATTAAATCATATTTTATTTAGTCAAAATTATTCTTTATTTATTTTTAATCAAACTCATATTAATGGGGGATGTTTATTAGGGTCCCCAACTCTAGCCAAATGAGTTGATAGAGTTTTTACAATAGGTTTTCCCAAGATGTAACTTAACTTGTTACGAAAGAGAAAACAAAAGGGAAAATAGTTGCCAATTCATCTTTTGATCTAATACCAAAAATAGCAAACAAAGGAGAATATTGGAAATGTTTCAAGTGTTTTCACCTCCACCCCTTGTGTGAGTGCTACACACATGCCATATTTCCAATTTTCTCCTATGTTTGGGTGGACCTAGGTATATATGTCACAAAATTGCTTCTTGATTTGAGCAGTTGTCCGGGTGCTAAAACCCTCCAAGTTCTGAAAACAGTCCAGGTATAGCCAGGTGTGTTTGTTCCTGTCTTGTAATCTTGTGGATATGTGCTCTTCATTCTTTCTGCTCGAAAATGGTTGTGAAATTTGCTCGGTTGCTTGCAATCCTGTTCTCCTCATTTGTTTTAGCTAGATGAGTGACCTGCCAATAAGTTTATCACTAGCATCCATTAAATTAACTCTTATGTTTGGCACATTCAACCTATCCGGGTGTAACAGGCCCCTTGTTTTCTGATCTGAATCAGCATACATCAGAGTGTAGCACTCTAAATTTTCTTTGTTTGCTTGTTTAGCTAACCTATCTGCAACCTGATTCCCTTCTCTCAACACTTAAGCAAGTTGAGAATCAGATAGGGATCTTTTCAAACTATATGCAGTGTCAAAATGTTGCCATGAGGATTTGTATGGATCCTTAATGCACCGAAAGACCTATATACTATTAGTTTCAATGATGAACTAATTGTTTTCCAAAAATGTTGTCATTTGATATTCTTTTTTGAACAACTAATAATTAAGCATGGAAATTGCTGGCAGCTGGTTCACAGGAGACACAAGCACATATAAGTTTTCCTTGTGAATTTCTTATGACCACCCCAATTCTACAATAGGTCCTGCCTCTTACCCAGGAAGTATCTACATTGATTTTAGTTTTACATGAAGGCTTCTTCCAATTAACTATCATGATCTAAGGATTTCTAGGGTTGTTCAATTTAGGAATGATACCAGTTATAACCCAAAATTTGTCTACTGGTCTATGATTACTAGGTGATTTTTTATGGAAAGCTAGAAACAGGTCATCTTTGATGAGTTTCATAATATTTAAGATATTAGGCTTTATCTCATCAAATAAAAAGTTGTTTCTAGCTTTCTACATATTCCAAATTGCAAAAGATGGTAATGTGCTAACTACCTGGAAATGTACAACAAATGTTCCTTTGAAAGACTAGTAGAATGACAGCCTATCAAATATGGACTAAAAATCAGGCAGTGTAATACCTAAATTAGAATTGATCACACACCATATTTCTTGTGCTAGTGTGCATGAATTAAAATAATGAGGCATGGAATCCAGGTTTTAACACATAGGGCATTTAGAAGCAAATGAGGTGTTAGAAAATACAAGTATATATTGAAGGGTAGCACAACATTCACTAGCTTCCATAAAAATATAAATATTTTTTTCTGGTAAATTAACATTCAAAACATGTTTCAAGGATCTTAGGTTACCTCTATGTTGACCAATAACCCGGTGTCCAGCTTTATAGGAGAAAGTTACATTTTTAGCTTGTTTCCAAACCATTCTGTCTAGCCTTTCCAGTTGGAGTTTGGATTCCTGGAGAAAGGCTAAAATGTTAAGGTTCGGATGATTAAGTTTAGGAAAGTAAACACTTTTGTTATTTACAAATTCACCGATTGATAGATCCAGGGGTATTATATTGGGGGGATCATATCTATCAATGGTCCAAAACCTGTCCATTTGGATGGCATAAAGTTAGAAAGGCTATTTTCAATTAATAACCTAGTATTGCTGAGTGCTAGAGAGTCCATTTTAAGAATCCTTCTCCATTTTTGGGAATTTCTCTTGTTTGGTGGAATAGACCACAAAAGTGTGCCCAAGGAGTGATTCCCATTTGGAATTTCCACCATAGCCTTAAAGAAAAAGTGCCAATGATTTCAGTGAGCTTCCTCAGTCCTAAACCATTTTTTTCTAGTGGGTAGCACATCTTATCTAAGCTAATCCAAACCTTTTTATTTCCATTTTGGATTTCACCCTAGAAGAATCTAGTTATCTTTCTTTTAGCACTTAAATTATTGATTTGGGGGGTTCCATGATAGCCCACAGATGTGGTGGGATAGAGTACATCATGGTTTTATAAGTTTTAATCTACCAGTGATGCTTAACCAAATTTTTTTCCAATTTTTAAGCTTTCTATCATAACGTTCAAGCGGGGGTTGGAAATGTGTGGCCTTTGTCCTCCCTTTGAAAATTGGGCATCCTATATATGTGAAAGGAAAAGTAACAGGTTTCACCCTCAGTTCATTTTTATTAAGTTCTTTGGAGGTCTAGTGGCAGAGTTACTGATGAAGTAGTTACTCTTATCATAATTAATATTTTTTTCCAGAAGTAAGTTCAAACACTTTCAAAAAAGCTCTTAGATGTGAAAAAGTAAAAAGTAAAACCGCAAAAAGTGAAAAGTGAAAAGGTAATTTTTTTTTCCTAGTGCTTCTAGTGGCTTTAAAAAGTAAAACCATATCATCTGCATAGCTAAGATGTGAAAAATGAATATATAATTTTAGCAGGTAATTGATAATTTTTTAGTTTCCCATTTAGAAAGCAAAATTGTGAACTCCTAGAAAAAAGATTCAGTAAAAAGATTAAATAGGAGCGGGGATAGGGGGTCTCCCTTCTTTATAACTTTTATGGGTTAGAAAAAACCTATAGCCTTACCATTTATTAATACAGATAACAAAGATGAAAAAAGGTTGAATTTGATAATGTTTATAGAAACTCCTGGAAACCAAATTTAGAGAGGACTGCAGATAAAAAAGACCACCTCACCCTATCAAAGCCCTTTGCTAGATCTAAATTTAGAATGTAGTTTGGAGATCATGTTTTATTATTTAAAAATCTAGTTAGCTCCTTTAAGTGAATGACATTATCTACAATTTCTTTTCACTTAATGAAGGCTTACTGTTGTTCAGAGACTAATCTAGGCATAAGATTTTTTAGTCTCTTGACAAGAAGCTTTGTGAAAATTTTGTTAATGAAATTAAATAGAGAAATTGGTCTGTAATTTGCGAAAGTTACATGGGTTTCCTTTTTAGGAATTAGACATATCCATGAGCTGGCTATTCCATGAGGAATTTTACCACCTTTCATGACTTTCTCAGTTCCTTCTAAGACATCATGAATTATAATATCCCAGCTATGTTTAAAGAATGTGGCAGTATATCCATTAGGTCCAGGGATTCCATTTTGATTAAAAGAATTAAGTACTTCCTTCAATTCCTGAATTGTTGGTTTAGTCATTATGGCTAGGTAATCCTCTAGTGTGAATATCTTAAGAATTTGGCTTATGAAGTGAGTTAGAAAAAGGTTAGAGTCATCTACTTTTTCTTCTTGCAACAAGTCTCTATAGAATTGGATTGCTTATTCCTCTATCTCTGCATAGTTATCTGTCCATTGCCCCTTTGAGTTTTACATTTTGGAAATATTTTGCTTCAGGCTTCTTTGGTTTACAGTTCCATGAAAATACTTTTCATTTTCATCACCATCCTTTAACCATTTAAGCTTTGCTTTTTGTTTCCAAAATAGAATTTCCTCATTTGGGTTTTTAAAAGAACAATCTTTTATGTTTGAACTTTATTAGCCCATGTGTACACTGGTTAGCTTCATATGTAATTTCTTGAAGTTTCAGTGCCTCTTCAGCAGACTTAATATTCCCATTTATGTCTCCAAAATTATTTTTGTTTCATTTTTTAAAATCAACTTCAAGTCTTTTTAATTTTTAAAACAGTTTGACCATTCCAGTTTCATGGATTGGCTGCGTCCAGTTGGTTTGGATTATTTGTAGGAGATCATTTCTAGTAGTCCAAATGTCTATAAATATGAAAGGCTAGGGGTGAGGGGGTAGGATACTTCCTATAGTAAGGAGAAGGGGATTATGATCTGATGTATGCCAATTTAGGGTGTGTATTGAGCTGTTTAATTGTAGGTGGAGATCAACCATTGGATTATGTCAAAGTGTTTCCTACAGTGAAGATGTGTGTCAATTAATTTTGATTGATAAAAGTGAAAAAGTCCCTAATTCTCTTCACATTGTGTTTGTGTGGTCCTTTTTATTCACTTGTTGATATAAGTGCATTAAAATCTCCAAGAAAAGTTTGTTAGGGCCTTTTATTTGTTGGAGATTAGACCAAATGTTCTTTCTATCCTTCCAGTTTGTTGCAGCATGAATAAAAACTCCATTAATGCTTCAATTCATGGAATGATGGCTAATGGTTGCCTCCGTAAGCTGATCTATTTGTTTTCCTATTATTATCTGAAAAGAATCATTCCATAGTATACACGTTTCATTAATTTGAGAACTATGTGCTCCTTCAAAATAGAGTTTTCTTCTATATGCATCAATGGTATCCTGTCTATGCTTAGGCTAGAATACACATAAAAGTCATATTTTGTGAATGTTTATTAACTTTCCGAGTCTATCAAGTGATGTATCTATCCCCCCCTAATATTCCAAATTTAGCATTTTATTCCTATGGCCTTATTAATTACGGAAAATCCTATTTTTTTACTTTTTTATGAAAACCTAAGGTTCATTTTATTTTGTTTGTTGAACATGGTTCATTTTCTAGATTCAATAGGCTTTAGATTAAAGTTGAGGCACGTGCCTCATCCTACTATAGCACTTGAGTACTTGAGTTAGCAAAATTATATTTGTTTCTGTCTTGTTCATCCGTCAATGTGCTAAACTTTTTTTCATTTTGGTGGTTGGATCTGACAGAAGAGGAAAACTGATTAGTAATATCCTGTATTAGGTTAGGGATCATACATGTAAGGTTTTCTTTGGCATGTTCCTTGCTCAGTGTGGTATTTAGAGTCAACTGCGACTGTTCTTTCAAGGCTTTTCCTTCCACCTGTAGGTCACCAGTTTCTGTGTGTTGGATCTTTGATGTCTTTCTAACTTGTACCTCAGATTCAGTTCTTGCTACCTCTATAATCTGGCAGTTAAGGTTAGTGTCTGCAAAATGGTAGATAAGGCTGGGTGTTCCTTGTTTCCTCTAGGTTTGGTGTTGGTGTTAAAATCTCCTGCTGAGGAATTGGGCTGATATTTTCCCCATTTTGTTCAAGAACCTGGTTACTTAAGGCCTTGTTCTTATTGTCAAAATCATTTTGTTTCTGAGAGGTTGAGATACCGGAGGTATTTTTTGAATGGTTTATTTCCTTCCAGGTGACATTTGGATCATTTTTACTAACCGGTTTCAGCTTAGGCTTAGGCTCAGGGATAAAGTGTGGGTTTAGAATCGTGCAATTGGTCATATCATGTCCTATTTTCATACAATGTGTCTAGTATAGAGGCAGGTTATCTTATTCTATATTGTACTTTTAATTTCAGTGGTGGAGCCTAACTTGATGAAACTAGGTAATTGAACTTTTAGATCCACCTCCACACATAGATTAAGAGCGGGTGGCCGTGTTAGCCTCTTAGTGGCTAGATCCATTTTGATAAACTTTCCTACCTGGTTTCTGATAGCTTGGATTTCCACAACATTGTAGTAGTATTGTGAAACATTTCGAATTGTAATCCATGCCGGGATGATAGAGGATTCCGTATTAGGCTTGAAATATGGCGTCCATCTCAGTACCCTCGTGTTGATTCCATTGAAAGACTAAATTATCTTCATCCAGCAATGCTGAAAATCCTCTTTTGATTGGAAACAGATAAGAATGTTTTTGAAATCAATTACCACCAATTGGTAGCTTTCGATAAACCCAATGGTTTTGAAGTCTTGTTCGATTCAATCCATCGGAGGCCTGCCCTTTGGGAAGATTTTGATCAAAGCATTCTTGTAGTGGGACGAAAGCTCGGTTATCTGATCCGTCATGAAAATGACTGACGACTCTCCTTTGAAGTATGTGATCGGGGGTGGATGGAAGAGTAGTTCAGATTGGTGGTCTTCAGGTTTGTAGTGCATATGAGAAACTTTTAGAAGAATGAACGGCCATGGAGGCGCTTAGTTAGCCGCTGCCAATGAAGTAGCCATTGCGATGGTGATGTGCCGTTTATTATTGGAAAGTAAAACTAAAG
>JAULKK010000009.1:3138486-3150020 GCA_032355705.1 Rubia peregrina
CGTGATAACACCCACTGCTCTTCTCCGCCAGAGCGATCCTTCCTAGCAGCACGTTTCTTCTGAAATAAAACAAACGACAAAAAAGTACTTAATCACAAGGAACAATCAATAAGTTCTACAAAAGTTCCACAGCAATCTTACAATACCTTAACATCAAATTTCAGGGAAAATGGTACAATAGAGCTTTTCTTGCTCTCTGTTGCTCCCTCAAGCAATCTCATGTTATACACTGCATTCATATCTTCCTGAGGCAATCTGGCGAGCTACAGCCAAGTAGAGATGTTGAGAAGAAAGAAATAAGTACATAAGTGAAGTCCAGATAAAAACAATAGAAAAGTCTTCCACCAACACATGTAAGTGAGCTGATAATTTCTAAACAAGACAGTTTTAAAAGCAAAGTTTCCTAATCACTAAAATCACTTCTGTTTGAATGTGAGAATGAAGCTTCTAATGTGTTGCATACCGGCACAAATACATACCAAGCCATAAGCTATTGTGACACTTTCACTCTCTAATTTCCTAGGACACAGTCTCAGTAGCAAGAGCGAAAGCATATGAGTACCACATTCCACATATCAAGAAGAAAACCACAATGTTTCAGCAGAAATAATATACAAAAGAGTCTAAACTAGTACAATAATTTGAGAAATTTAGAGCCACTATCACATAATCACATAACACTTCTTAAAAATATAAGTAATCTAACATATGGTTAGCACCAAATATGAACTTCCACAGCAATCCTAGAGACTCTAAAATGACATTTCTTCAACAATATTTCTGTATTCAGTTTCACTGCCTTTGGCCTCAAAACAAATAAAATAAGGCGGATGCAAAATATAGAAGAAAACTGACCTCCATTAGTTTTGCAAGTTTGTCGCCCTCAAACTTCTCGGGATGAACAGCTGCATAAATCATAAGTAACCGCAACTTATTCTCACGTGTAATATCCTGCATAAGGGGGATATAAATTCAGCAAAAGATTACACATACAGAAATCATATTGCATAACTATTATAAATATTCTAACCTGTCTTGTTCTCAGAAAGTTAATTACTTCCTTCGTTCCAGCATCTCCAAAAACAAGGCCTTGCTCCAACTCCCCTAGTTCTCTTAGGCTTAATTCCTTTATAATCTCGTTTATTTTTGTAGCAATCTGAAAGGAACAGTAGAAGTGAGTCTGTATTTTCAAAAAATAGTCTGAGGATAAGGACATGGTTATGAGCATACTTGAAACAATTCACCAAATTAATTTGGCTGATTGAGAATAGCACAGAGTAACAAGGAAGAATCCTCTTACACCCCGATATCCCAAGTGAAATTTAGAATCATAATATGGTTTGATTATGAAGTAGTAACAAATGCAATTGTCTTAAAATCCTTTCTTTTTCTTTCTTTCCAACTGGCTTATAGGTTTGTGTGTGTGTGCATACTCGAAACAATTCACCAAATTAATTTGGCTGATTAAGAATGGCACAGAGTAACTAGGAAGAATCCACTTACACCCCAATATCCCAACTGCAATTAAGAATTATAATATGGTTTGATTATGAAGTAGCAACAAATGCAATTGTCTTAAAACCTTTTCTTTTTCTTTCTTTCCAACTGGCTTATAGGTTTGTGTGTGTGTGGCGAGGACTGGGTGGTAGGGATGAGGTTAGGTATAAATGTAAAGCAAAATTTCCAAAAACTTGTCTTGGTCATGTACATGATACCTACATCGACATGGAGAGAGAGTTTTTCTATCTGCTCACTGTATTGAGGCAGAGCTTGTACCATCTTCTGCAACTCGCGAGTAGACAATTCACTGCCATCTCTACACAGAAATGGACTCAAATCATTGTCACAAAATCAAAACCAAGATAGTCACGTACACTCAAAAACAAACGAGGAACTTCGCAAACTCGGTGAGAGCTTATGACTTCAAAATGTACATAAAGTCCAGCATAATCAATTATCACAAGTGATTAGATAAGAAATACCCAAAGCTCTTAAAACCACTGGGACATTCGGAGAAAATAAAGCAATAAAAATAGATTAAGCAATGTTAAAATCTTCATTCGAACTCCCACAGGTGTCAAACAGTAGAGTAGGCTGACAATCTTCTTTACCACCTAGTAACTTCAATCACAAGAACTTGTGCATTTAAAAAAGACACTCCCAAAATCATAGGACACCATAGTTCCAACTGTAGGTGGATAAAGAGTAAACTAGAAAATTTTAAATTATAGTGACTAGAGATGTTGTAAATATTTTTAAAATCACAACAGTAAAAATCCATATTGTTAGGGAACAGATGTAAAGGGAAACAATTACAACTATAAATCAGCTTGATTCATTTATGAGCAAGAACATCTAACAGATACACAGAACATGCCAAATGAGTAAATGTCAACTGGTGAATCTTAATCAACAAAAAGCTACAGAAGAAAATCATACAATAAACAAATAATATTCATGATAAATTCCGTTCAGATCGTAAACTCATTTTTAATGAAGTAAAATTATACTTGAACTTTATGATCTATATTATTAGTAATCCAAAGTGTGAAGAGGAGGATATGTGAGCAAAAGAGTTAATCAACAGAATGCCACAAATGATGAAATTAAATCAACCTTCCACCCTGGTGCATTTGCGCAGCTTTATTCTTTTTAATGAAGTTGCTCATCTTGTCATCCAACCGCACGAGAGCCTAACAAAATAACATTGATCAAAGAGAACCCCAACTAATGTAAATACTTAGTTAATCATTATTATTCTCTTTGCATACATCTGCTATGTGGACATGCCGAAGCTCTACCCAGATAGGGTCATGATCCTCTAAAAGGACCTCCTTATTTTCAGGAGCACCAGTTTTGCTTGGAACCTAGGCACAATGATGCTAAAGCAGATCACTCCAACAATCATATGTATAAATCTGTACGTGCATGCATACAATGCATCAAAAAATATATTGAGACTAACCTCATGGACATACTTATTTCCCTCCATATATAGTAGATCATGGCACATTGCGTCATATGTCCATTCATGTATAATGGGAGCAATCTATGCATTCATTTAAACGAGTTTAAGAATAAATTATTATAGGGTATACATTCATAAGCCCAGAGAGCAGCACAGTAACAGTTAATAGGAAGGTACCTGGTCAATAGATCTATCAAGGATAAGCAATTCGCATGTTTCTGTTTGAGGAAAATTTGGCAAATTAGCTTTGTATTTCACAAGGTGATTCCAAACAGCAGCAGCGAGCTTTGTGGGAATTAAATCACGGAATGTTATCATTGTGTTATGATCAAGTGACTTGGCAGCACGGTACCGTACTAGAGGAAACTCCTGCACGCAATCACTGACAAGTTACTTTCACAATTCATGAATGAAGAGCCAATCAAGATTGACGAATTTTGAACACATACTCTCAGTGACGCAAAAACAGTAGCAATCCTCGTTGCCATTGAATTCAAACATTCTACGCCCTTGTGAGAAACCTCTTCATCCCCAAAGAGTTCCTCTAAAGCCCTCTCATTATCAGTAACAAAACCCTACAAATGCTTCTCATATGTTAAACACAGAAGTTGGTATCAAATATCAATAAAGGAAAGACAAATGACAGTATTTTTGTTTTAAGAGAATCAACAACACATCAATAGTTTATTAACCAACTAATTCCAGCTAAGTGCTACTTTTATCATTAATTTAACTTCAGAATATCATGAAGGATGCTTCATGGGATTCTCATACAGCTCTCTAGGGTGGTAAATATTGTAATTCCTCTTCCAAATCATAATGAATCAAAAGTAAAGAAAAAGAAACTAAACTATTAAGGTGCCAATAAAAAGAGAATAAGTTCAATCTGAAAGTATTGGTAACTTAATAAAACCTGACATACCTGGGTATCTATAGCAAAGTATTCCAAGTTCATCTGCAGGTTGCAACCCATATGAGAAGAGTCACAAATTAAATACATTCTCAAAAACTTAATGGAATCTCATACTCATCCGGAAATATGTAACCTCACTCAAGGCACCAATGCGAGATAAAACAGCTGTTTCCTTCTTTATCTGGTTCACCAACTCCCTTGGTACAGCTGAACTAAAGAAGACAAATGCCCTAAATATGACAGAGAGAGAGAGAGAGAGAGCAATTAGTTCATTGAGAAACAAACAGCAGAAATACACATCCCTGGTAAGTGCATAGCAAATTACAATAAACTGCAGTAAAGAGAGCTTACTTTTTGTACAAAGGCGATCTCCCAGACATGTCCGAGAGGAAAATAACTACACTGCGTGTCCATAGAAAAACAAAACAAAAAATTAAGGAGCAGCACTTGAGACCTTCATTGGACTCCAATATCCAATTTGTAATAAAATTTTACATTATAGGGCAAAGGCGGGCATAAAGCCACTAGTCATAAAAATGGATTTCAATGGGCAAATAATTTTATTGGCAGCAAATGTTCTTAGCAAGCAAACTAAGAAGTCGTGTAATGCATATAATGCACATGCTCGGGTTAAATAATTGTTATCAGAAACCACCAGCATCAAGAGGTTAGACAATTAAGGCTGGTTAAGAATGTTCAGTTAACTTCTGAGAAGAAAAGGTGATTACTTTTCTTTGGTTGGCTGAATAAAATATATAGCCTCCATAGTAGGTAAAGGTTGTCGCCGCCTGTGTATATCTTCTACCACTGAAAGACAATATGGAAAGTATCAGTTCAAAAAGCTATCTCCTACTATTTCAGTCATGTCATGCATCAGTGTAAGAGAAAAACATAAGACATGATTTCTCTGGAGACTGGCCTTCTAGTCTTACATGAAACTCCTTCATCTGTAATATCTCCCATCTTGCATGAATGTGACATTATTTTAGTAGTCATTCTGTCCATGACTAGCACCTGGGATAATGGAGGTCAAAAGAGATGGTAACTAAACAGAGAATAGCCACAAAATTAACGTTGAAACTAGAGTAAAATATAGGCACCAACAGAATTCAAAACAAACACTAGAAGCAAGGGTAAGTCATGAACATATTTGAAAACATCGAGAAATGCTAAGATAAGTGACAAGATAAGTGATACAATAAAAACAACAATCCAAATCATATCTTGCCATTCTGTTCTATCGAAATACATTAATTTGAGTGTGAGTGTTCATCTACTTTTTTTTCCTGTCTAAATCAATAAATCCGTATTTTGGACAAGTAACACTGGTGCATCTAAACACCAGCTACGCATATGCCCAAACCTCTGAAGCATGTTATTTTCATTTTATCATCTACCAGAGGTACCAACTATCTGTCTACCTCGTTTTTCAGAAATTCTAGCTCGGCAACATTAATGATACTTTGCATAACGAGCAAACAAAGCTGAAAATGCAACTAGAGCCAGGAAATGTTGCTCGCTTGCACAATACCACATTTTAACTTCAAAATCACTAACACTGAACTCCATTATTAACAAAGATCGTAACCAGAAATTCCTTACATTGTTCATATTTACAATGATACGCTGAAAATCAATGCAGCAGCTAATTCACAGATAGAGCATTAAAAAGTTAAATACTGAAGATCGCCCTTACCTTCCAAGTTGATTTAGAATCTCCCTTCTTCGTCGACCGAAGCATTTCATATAACAATCCTGTAGTACAATTAAAGAAAGACAACATCAATAAATCTTATAAATTCCTTTCCTAGCACACTTCCTATTACATAACCAACTAACACATGAGAAGATGCCTAATTAACTCAACTAACTGAAACAGTCACGCTACGCATAACCGCTAGCAACAGTTTGCAAAAAATAAATTAACATAACTCCGATCACCGGAGAAAATTAAATTAACTGTGCGCGAACGGACTAAATTCGATGAATGAAAGTTGCGGAACGGAAAGGAGAACTCAACCGAAACTTGAAGTTCAATCACTTACTTTCACGGGTAATCTGGCGGAAATTTTTGTGCTCCGCGCCGCCTTGCGACGACGTATCGGAATCTGACATAGACATCTGAATTCGTTCGGGAGATGTGATCGATCCGAGATGGCGGTTGCGGTGATCTGTTGCTTATTGGGACAGGCAAATGAAGAAGAAAATTGAAAGGGGGAAGTTGGGGTTGGTTGACTATTCAAGCCCGGTTGTTGAATGTGACGCGACCCGTATTATCTCCCAACGGTCTCAGAGCTGTGAATCGGAACGGAAATGTTTATATACTTCTCCGTGCGGGTGCCGTAGTCAAATCGGGTCGGGCAACTGATTTTACGTTGAAGTTTCCGATATGAGTTACTAGAAGACGCGGCTAGGCCAATTCAATAATTGGTTTGAGTGAGAAGTCCGTCTCCTGCGAAACGTCTTACGGTAAGACGAGGCCTAATTTAAAATGTTGTACGAGCTCAATCAATGCTTGAATAATAGAGACCGTCTTACGGAGACCGTCTTACGGTAAGATGAGTGAAATTAAATGTTGTACGAGCTCGAATATTGTACGAGCTCGAGCTCGATCTCGAATGTTGTACGAGATCGAATACTGTACGAGCTCAATCAATGCTTGAATAATGTACGAGCTCAGCTCGAATGCTGTACGAGCTCGAATGTTGTACGAGCTCGAGTTCGAATGTTGTACGAGCTCGAATGTTGTACGAGCTCAAACTCGAATGTTGCCCAAGATTGTGAATTATAGTGAATTTTTATGTTAAATAATACATATGTATTTAATTGGGTAATTTTGGGTATTTAGTGGGTATTTGTTGGGTTCCCATTGGGTTAACATAATTTGGGACCCATTGGGATCAAAATTTCCCATTGATATAATCATTTCCCATCCCGCCCAATCCCAAAAGTTAATGGGTATTTAATACCCGATCCCATTAACCACCCATTTATTAATTTCCCATCCCATTTCTTCCCAATCCCGCCCAATTGACACCTCTAGCATCAACCAACGCCAGGATGCCCATCGAAAACCGCTTACTCATCTTCCTCGGCGGCGGCTTCTTCTTCTCTACTGTGCGCTAATTAGGGGATTAAGTATGGTTAATTAATTAATTAGCTGAAATTGGATGAATTAATGGATAAGATTAAATTAGATAAGCGGTTAACATTCGGATTAAAAGATGGTGTTAAGGTAAGGGTTCCAATTAAAAGCCTGCTAAGAAGATCCCACATGTAACACTCCTGCCCAGACCGTCTCGCTTAATAGCAAGTATTGGGTCGGGTTATGACGTGTCACCAAGAGCTCAACTAAAGTTGGGTCCCCCAAATGTGAAGAATCGAGCAGTATAATTATGCGGAAGCGTGATAAAAAGTTTCATCTCAAATCTTAACTTACTGTTACATTATAAACCTATGATTCACTAAAGTTCAGGTATTCAATTCTATGTAGATAAGATCTAAAGTTTAATGACCCTGTTTATACAAATTATTTTAGATCTTAACTCAAAAGAAGTAAAGGCTACACTAGCGGTAGTTTTCGTTCACTCTCGCACGACTAATGTACCTGTTGGGTTTATTTAAACTAGGGTGAGGTTCTTTGCTCAGTGAGGTTCATCACAAATAATTACCAAGTTGAATTTAATGATCACATAATACAAATAACCACATAAATCCTAACATATAATAAAAGGATAAGGGCGGTCATACCAAGCCGTAGTCAAGACTCTATAGAGGTATTATGACTAACAAACTAAGCATGGGCCAAAAATATATCACTTTCAAAATTACCCGAAGGCCAAGTGTTCAATATCTTTTCTCGTCAACCACGACCCTACACATGTTTGCTTACAAGCTCGTATCAGGTAACAATTGGTTATGCTAGTATACCGAACACTGCGTGTAGATGGTCTAGTCGTATGATATGGCCCTTGTCGTCCCCGTCGATTTTGACCGAGCTATAATCATGCCGGGGACCCTGAATTTATTAAGTACACGTTTCATTCAAGTAGCAAAGAGCAAGTAATCAAATAGACACGACAAGATAAAGTACAAGTCTGTCATATAGCTCCCCAATTTAAGCATTTACTTACCAGATTTGAGTGCCCTTCAGTTGGTTTCTCCAATTCAAATCTTGATTTCAAGCTACTTCTACAGCTCACTGAAGACGGTACTGACACATTTTCCGGCGTAGATACCATCACAATTCCTTCATTTTCTTTTAAGATTGCTGGATCTTCAATGGGATCTCCTTCTTTCTGTTTCACTTCCTATTTGATAACCCATCTTGCAAATCCAACGTAATCGATGTTTGTTGCTCCTTTTTTAAATCATCATTTTTTGGTTACATATGCAGGGGTGGGTGTGTAACGATTCACCCGGACTACCTTACGCCTTCTTCTCGATCCCCCCATAGCAGAAATCAACTCAGATCGGAGAAAAAGTTGAGATTTCGACTTTGCTTGCGAATACATATGAAAGGAAGGAACGAAAGGGAGGAAGAAATCAGAAAGGAGGAAAAAGAAAGAAGAAATCATGAAGGAATGAAATCATTCTTACTTGACGAATGATTTATATTCAAACACATGAAAGAAAGGAAAGTGAATTAATGTTGCAAAATAAAATATGTTGTGTGTTCAATCTAGCTTTTACACTGCGGTTAACTTTTGAACCGCCGTGCATCTGAGTTTTACACAGCTGTTCGATTTTGAACCTTTGTCCTTCAAAATTTACAACTCAAAATTAACGGTTCCGAATTTGGAACCTCTATTAGAAAGAGGTTCCACATAAAATTATTAGAACCACGTTCTAACATAATCGTTAATGGTCATTCTTGCACTAGTGTATGTGTCTTAATTAAATAAGTGGTTTACCATGTTTAATATGCTAAATAATACTGCAAAAAATATTTCTTTCTTTTCCAGGAGATTTAATTCGAGTGTTCTTGGAATGCTCTCGAATTTGATTAATTGGTAATTGGAGAATATTTTTCTCTAATTGTAAAAAATCATAATATTATGAATCCATACCTAGGGTCTCTTAGATTAGTATAGAAAGAGCCTCCGAGTCACATAAAAAGTTTGAACCATCCTCAAGTCTCTCTGTCATAAATCTGGAGTCTTAATCTCTCCCTCCAACCCTTCATGAGTTTCATGTTCTGTCCTACGGTCGATGGTGAGCCTGAGGACCCTTGCGTGGGAAAAGTGGTGGTTGCCACACTCAGTCGTCCTGTCTCACCCATTATTGTTGCTGACTCGGCCATCGATCTACCTTATTTTTCTCCTTCCGCTATTGAGATCTGTGGACTCACTTGGTCGTGGTTAACATGGTAAACAATCATCTGTCTTGCTATGTGATTATGTCCCTAACATTATACCCATAATCCTTTAGCACATTTTGTGAATCGTGATAAATTTTCTTTGCGGTATTGTAATTTTCTTGCAGCGGTTATTGAAGGGGTTGAGCCTCACACTTTTTCTGAAGCTATGAAATGTCTTGGTCGGCAAGAGGTGATGCAGACAGAGATTGGTGCGTTGGAGGATAACGCTACTTTGGTTATGGAGTCTCCTAAATGTAAATGTGTGTACAAGATCAAGTACAAATCAGATGGGACAGTTGAACCTCATAAAGCCTGCCTTGCTGTGTTTGA
The DNA here is from genome assembly GCA_032355705.1 of Rubia peregrina. Taxonomy (NCBI): domain Eukaryota; kingdom Viridiplantae; phylum Streptophyta; class Magnoliopsida; order Gentianales; family Rubiaceae; genus Rubia; species Rubia peregrina. Next base: position 3,148,057 of record JAULKK010000009.1, read on the forward strand.
AAATCATCAAGTTGAAGGTGTTTTCTACACTGAGACATTTGATCGTATTGCTATACAATTCATGCTTTTCTTGTTTTCGCTGTTGCCAAGAACTGGGGACTGCATTATAGGATGTTTATAATGATTTTCTTCACGGGGACTTAGCTGAGGAGGTCTATATGTAACCTCCCCCGGGTTTCACGCCTTCTTGACATGGCATAATATGTCGATTGAAGAATTTGTTATATGACCTTCGTCAAACTTCGTGTTGTTGGTTTGGAAACTTGTCGCCTCTCTGCAATCCATGGGTTTACTCAGTTCTATTCCAATTATTCTCCCCTCAATTTATGCCAAGGTCACGTGCAATACTATGTTCTTGTCTATGTTGATGACCTGATTATCTCTGGAAATGATTCTGCTTCTATTTTGTCTTTTAAGCAGTACATGGGCACCAATTTTCACATGAAATATTGGGTACTCTTAAATACTTCCTTGGCATTGAGGTTGCTCTTAGTTTCATGAGTATTTTTTTGTGTCAACGGAATTACACTTTGGACATTATTTATGAGGCTGGTCTTCTAGGTGCTAAAGCATTGACTTTTCCGCTAGAGCGAAATCATTTGCTTTCTCTTGCTACAGGTGAGCTCTTTGCAAACCCAAAATCTTATCGGTATTTGATTGGTCAGCTCATTTATTTGTCGTTTACTCATCCAAATCTAGTGGATGTAGTTCACATTTTAGCCCAAATCACGCGTCATCCACGACAAGAGCATTAGGATGCTACTCTTCGCGTTGTGCACTATTCAAAAGATTGTGTGGGTTAAGGTATTCTTCTTGGTGCCGACTGTGACCTTTTTTTCATCTAGTTGGTGTGATCTGACTGGGATGGCTATCCCTTGACTAGTTGGTCTCTTACTGGCTGGCTTATGTTTCTTGTTTGTTCTCATAGTTCTTGGAAAACCAACAAACAACATAATGTTTCTCGTTTTTCTGCTAGGGCTTAGTATCGTTCAATGACCGACATTACCTCAAAGTTGAGTGGCTTAAGGCCTTTCTTGAGAGTCTTGGCGTTCATCACCATAAGGTTATGCCTGTTTTGTGATAGCAAGTCTGCTCTGCATATAGCTTAGAATACGGTACTCCGTGAGCGCACAAAGCATGTAGAGGTCAACTGTTATTACATCAGTGATGCCATTCAAAATGGACTTATTACCCCTTATCATGTGTCAATAGATAAGCAACTTGGCGATATTATCACTAAAGTTGCATGCAAGAAGCTGCTTATGTATCTTCACCATAAGTTGGGCATATGTGATCTGCATACTCCAATTTGGAAGGGGAAGGGGGGTGGGGGCGGGGGCGTATTAGGTTTATTTTATATTTTAGTAATTAGTCTTGTGGGCTATCATGTTTTAGGTGTATAGTTTGGGAATAGAGTTTGCATATATACAGAACATTACATTAATACGAAAAATGTTTGACCTAATTTGTAAAAAAAAAGACACTTGAAAATCCATTTTCTTAACCATTTCTAATAAATAAATTCCGCTTGAAAATCCGCCAGAAAAGAAAAAAATAAAAAAACACCCTTGAGGGTGCATTCATGCGCCCTCCCCTTTTATTTCCACTTTAAAATAAAAACCCTAGACTGCATCCAAGTTTTGCAAAACAGCCCCCCAAAAAGCATGCACTCCCGGCTGAGGTGGAGGATCGTATGGTGGCGGTGGCGGAAGCTACTGTGGCGGTAGCCGTGGAGGCGGTGCTGGCCGCGGAGGTGGCTCCGGGTGCTACAAGTGTGGTGAATCTGGTCATCTGGCTAGAGACTGCAGTAGTGGAGGAGGCGGTTACGTCGGTGGTGGATGCTATGGTGGAGGCGGTGGTGGCCGAGGCGGCTGTGGCGCCGTGGCAGCGCGTCCTTCAAGTGTGGAGAAGATGGTCATTTGGCCCGCGAGTGCACTTGCGGCGGTAACTAGATCTAGGGTTTC
>JAULKK010000009.1:3152758-3169494 GCA_032355705.1 Rubia peregrina
TAGAAAAGTGATAAAAGCACAAAGTTGCTCTTAACTCTCCTTAGAGAACTTCAAGGAAAATTGCCACACATAGAGCATAAAAGTGTACAAAAGTGAATCCAAAATGTCCTAAAATAACCGTATAAAATGGATACATAATTTAAACTCCAAATTAACATAAATAAAAATAAATAAATAATTTGGATTGCATTAATCATGCCATAAACTTATAACTGCTAAATGTTACCTAATAAATTTTTAATATTACAACTAAAACCTTTTGTCTTTCCATAATTATAATTCAACCCCGTCTTTCCGAACGTCTATGAAAAGACAGTTTTTCCCAAGTCTTTTACAAGTAAAATATAAAATATTCCAAATAAAAATAAAACACTATACATATAAAATCAAAGAGAGTTAAAACATAAAATATCAAAATGCCAAATAAAAATATTTAAAAATAAACATAAAAAATTAGAATTTTTAAAGATCAAATAAGAGAGTTAAAACATCAAATAAAAAAAGTTAAATAGAAGTTAAATTTGAAAATAGACAGACATTGAATAAAAACACTAAAATACACATTAGTTTTAAAACATCAAAATGTTACACTAATATCAACAACAAAAATATCAGTATTAAAAATTTAAAAATCATTTCAGGAAATTAAAACATTGAGGGATACACTAAATAAGAATATAATATTTAATAAAAAACATCAACATCAATCTCTAAAAAAGCGGACTGAAAAATTAACACCTTAATCAAAATGAAAGTATAAATTAAAATTTAAGATAATAAATTATCACTAACTAGTGTCAACTTGTATAATGTGTCAAATATTTAACATGTAAACACAAAATTTATAATAAATGATCAAAATTTAACTTTAAAACACGGGATTTTAGCGAAAAAATGTATTATGAAAAAATCATAGGATTTGGTTGAAACATCAAGTACTGGAAATGAAACATCAAGTTTGGTAGTAAAAATGCGCGCATTGTGTGAAAAGGAGGAGAAAAATTGATCAACAAATTTTTCTGACCCGGAATAATTAATTCTCCAATTATTTGTGTCCAACACCCCAAAAAGTGATATTTGCACCCAGATCTCTCATTCTCTCCCAAACTTTCTTAAATTATATTTGGAACTCCATCTTTAATTACACTTCATAATATTGCACATTAATCCTTGATTTCGCTATGAGACGATCTCGCACTAAACTTTGTCGAAAACCAGAAGAGCATTGCCTCATTGTAGAGCTCCGGGAAGAACACGGCCGTGTTGCAGAGCTCCAGCGAAGGTGATCTCCCACTTCCTTTCAACATTTTGCAATTAGTTCCCTGAACTTCTAGATCTTCTTTAAAAATTGATCCACACGTCAAATTTAATTAGGTACTGGCCCCTGAATTTGATAAGTTTCTATATTTTTTTATAAAAAATTCACTACATTCTAGTTGTCTTTGATTTTACCATGAGATGGTTTCACATGAAAATGACTCAAGTTTAAAGTAAAGTCGTGATCTGAAGTACTGTCGAGAAGGTTGGAGGTGGGAGTCATAGGGATAGGAGAGCCAATTTAGGAGTAAATTATATGGAAAGAATCGACGCTAGAGAATATCGCAAGTATTGTTAGATTGATGGTGATTGAAATTTGGTGAAGAGTTTGATGAAGGTGACGGAAAAATAATAATAGAAAAATAATTCTACAAAAATATTTTTAATATCAAAGGTTGAAGTTATAAAATTTACCCGATAATTATTTTATTGACTTGGTTTAAACTTGTTATGCTCGATAAATGAATCAATTGAAAATATTTCTTAGTAATTTAGTTATGTTTGAGAATATGTAATTTTGATTAAAAGTGAGAACTCAAATTGTTATTTTTGTTTCTTTATAAAGGGATTTTATAATGTTGAATATAATATTAAAACATAGTGCAAAATGCATTCATGGGCCTTAATTTGTGTGTTTGTGCATATATATCCCTGTGTTTTTTAAAAGTGCAATTATGATCATTGATTTGCATTGGTTCAGAAAGTCATACCCTTGATGATGTTTCCTGGCGTTGACCTTGACTTTTCCCGCATTGCCCAAATTTGAAAGGACCAAACTACCCCTCCATAAAATCCCAAAACTCTTCGGACCATTTTACCCTTTCACCACCTCCGGCTCGAAGAAGAACACCCCTCACCACTGAGCCAGCTGCTCTGCCATCTCCGCCCTGCCAGAACACACCTCGCCAGCCAAAACCCCAGCCACCTCCCTGCAACGAGCCACAACCCCAAAATAGCTCTTTGACTCTCGCCTGGACTAAGCCCCAACATCACACCCGCCCCTAACACCAACACCACACCTATCACCACACTCGCAGACGACCCTCACCACCTCAATCGACTTCGGCACCCATCGCCTCCCGCCACCTTATTCGACGCCGAGGCTTCCAAAATGATGCCACCCCAATGCTCTGTCGCTGCCCCACCTATAACTACCCATCGTCCCACCCGTCAGTTAGCTCTGGTTCTAAACATGCCCGCCACCTCAACGCTCCACATTACCAAACCCAACCCAGCCCTATCGCATGTAAAACCCCTCCTTCCTCACTCTTATTGCCCGAACCCTCCCTCATAAGCTAGCCCCAGTGCTGATAAATCCTGACCCTCTAGCACAATCGCCTCCCCATCGCTCCGTCTTCATCCCTTTCCCTTCTCGTCCTCATCCCTTCTAGTTGTCGCCGCCGTTGGTTCTCTCGCAAACCACACCATCGCTGGTTGAAGCAAACCACGCCATCACTTGTTCTTGCAAACCATGCCATCACTGGTTCTTGCAAACAATGTTATCACGAACCTCGACGGGTTTAGAAGAAGGAGAAGAATCAGTCCTAGAGTCTATCAGCATCGCCGCGAAGGAGAAGCGGTGAAGGGAGGAGAAAATGTAGGAAATCATGGACAGGGTAAAAAAAACCAGTTTTAAAATTTTCAATTTTTTTTATTTCAGGGCAAAAAGTCATTTCAGTTAATTCCGCTCTAAATAAAGGTTGACCAATTTTTCAGATAAGACCATGGGCATAAGTGCACTTTCAAAAAATGAAGGGTCATATTTTCATAAACACAAGAGATGAGGGGTACAAATTCACTTTATTCTAAGAATATACTATCTCAATCCCACAATGATCTTCCTAATTTGACTTTTGAAGTCAAACTGAACCAATTTTAACAATTAAATTCTCTTAATGTACATGTAAGATTATTATCGTATTATATGGTTTTAAATTCATGATAGCATACATTTTTAAACTATTAATTTTTTTCAATTTTTTATTTAAAAAATAGTATTTAAAAGTTGAAGTAGTTGACTCCTAAATCCAAGATCATTGTGGAAAAGAGGGGTATATATTTAAGGTTATCTATTCAACTGTCAAACCTAAACTTTCAACCATGCATCAAGCAATGAATGAAAAAAGCACTACTAGCCTCCAGGGGGGGTGCGGTGGTGGGTGGGTGTTCCACGTTGAGATATTTGTGCATTTAAATACTGTAATTACGATATTTTAACTGTGCAAATCTTTAAGAGGATTGGGGAAAAAATAGATTTGTAGGACGAATTACAAGTCTCGATCACCGAATTATGAACATGTTAGAAACGAGAAAATTTTATATGTTAGGAATTTTGTATGTTAAGGTGATGGTCCAATCACATATTGTTAAGTGTTCAAAAATTCAACCACTACTTGATATTCAGCTATTTTTATGGAAAAATAAATGAAAAATTAACACATGTCATTATGTGATTGGACCAACATCTTAACCAATAAAATTCCCTAGCATATACAATTTTCTAGTTAGAAACTAGCATTTGATTTTTTTTTATAGTTATACTTTCTAATGTTTTGTTATTTATGACACACTTACTATAAATAGATGTTTTTATCTTTTATTTGACACACTTTTCATTTTTGGCAAAGATTTCTTCAATTCCATCTACTCATTCTATTTTTTACTTTTGACATTAAATTTTATCCATTCATTTTCTTCACATAAATTCAAACACTTAAATGTATGGTGCCATAAATATAAAAACGGAGGGAGTATATGTGATCATCTTTAAATTAAATTATTAATCTTATTCTTAGAAAATATGTCATTTTTAGAATTTATATATGGATGAAATTGAATGGAGTATATGTTTCTCTATTTGTGGCACACTTACATTATTGAGATTTTTTTAAATGACACACTTTTCATTTTTGTCAAGATTCCTTCAATTTCATCCACGCATTCTACCTTTTACTACATTCAATTTCATTCACTCATTTTCTCCACCTAAATTCAAGAGGCTAATCTGAGTGTGTCACTCTTAGTGAAACGGAGGAAGAGGAGGAGATATTTTTTAAAATAGACTTTCCCTAAGCTTTATCCCAAACTATGGCAACTTGCCTCTCCACCCAAAGTAACAATATTACAACTTGGCCGGGAATTAAAAAAAAATAGTAATCCCTCTGTCCGAGTCTAAATTGCATAATTATTTTTCAGACGTTATTTTCTATCAAAATTTGACATCATAGTTAAATAGATATATGAGCAACAATATTATCATATGTGGTATTGTTCAATTCGTCGTAACAAGTAGTTTCTAAATATTAAATTTTTATTTACCGAAATTATACGTAAGTGAAGATATTATCGGTCAAACATGTTTCTTGAACAGCGTGATAATGATGGCTCTGTTATTTAGGCTGAGACAGAGGGAGTATGATTTATGGTAATTTCTACTATTCATTTTACTTTTTCTTCTTCCCATTCAGTTTGTTCCACACAATTAATATCTTCTAAAAAATTGTATTAAAAAGTGAGGCAACAAATTTAAATCAATAGAGGGAGTACAAGTCTTTATAAGGGAATCTCAAAAGCGCAAAAATAGAGGATTGATGTAACAATCATATACTACTCATCCTGTTCCCCAACTCATATTGTACATAAAAAATAATTTAGTCAAATTATTATAATTTAATCATATATAAATAGTGGTAAATTCTTCGGAACAATCGTCTTTTCATAAATTTATGGAAAGACGGAGTTTAATTGAAATATTTAAAAGGTAAAATATTTTAGTTGCAAACTTATTATGCAACGTGCAATAGTTATAAGTTTATGATCCGATTACCCCAAAAATTTATATTCATTTATTCTAATGTTCCATTTAAATCTCAATTTTTCCATAATTTATGGAAAGACCGTCTTTCAAGAGACGGAATCTTAAATAAATAAATGAATAGTAATATTATTGTATAAGATATTATTGAATTCATTGTGACATGTAGCTTTGAAAGGTAAACTTCTACACGTCATTATTATAAGTAATTTGAGTGAAGTGCTAAAATGACCCTAAGTTTAGGTTAAAAGTGTCAATATAACTCTGCAATCTTAGAAAGTACCAAAATAACCCTTGACTCTGCTGACTTTTTAGTCAACTTTTATTTGGCTGGATTATGATAAAAGACCATTTTTCCCTTGCCTTAAAAATGGAAAAAAGAAAAGGAGATAACCCTCGTCTTTCTCATCTTCCTGCTGGCCTCTCACCTCTTCTTCCTTTCTTCTTGTTTCCTTTCTTCCTCGAGGGCGGCAAGGTTTGTGGAATGGTGGTGATGGGAGCTGCAGATAGTTCGATCGGAGCGGCGGGGTTTGTGCGTTTTAGGCGGTGGGGCTAGGGTTTACGGTGGATAGTTCGATCAGAGCGGCATGTGGGGTTTAGGGGGTGGGCTAGAGTTTTCAGTGGGCAGATCGATAGGAGGGGGGGGGGGTTGGTGAGGTTTAGGGCTAGTTCGATCAGCGGGGGCGGGGCTAGATATGGCAAGTGTGGTGAGTTCGATTGTCAGACTGCATGGTCGCTAGCACTAGAGCTAGAGATTCTATGGCTGGGACGACAGACAACGACATTGCCAACATCAACACCACTGCGAGGACGACGGCGTTTGCGTTCTTCATTTTGATGGAAATCTTCTGTTTTTGTTTTTGGGAAGAGATGGTAGGAGGAGGATGGCTTAGACACGGCAGAAGGAGGGTTACATGGAAGAATAATTACGGCGCAGGCGGTGAACGGCGGCAATGCAAGGAGGGGAAAAATGCAAGGCGGAGGCGTCGCAAGGAGCAGGGCGGCTGCAGCATTAGGGTTTGAATAGAAAGATAAGTATGGCATATGGGGTATTTTTGTCATTTCATTTTCTAGTCATGTCTGAATTCATGTGCTCAATGACGGAATTAAGGATTTTGGTTATATCGGCACAAATGTTTCAAAAGTTAGGGTTAAATTGGCACATACAATAATAAATTATGGTTAAATTGGCACTTTCTGAGATTGCGGGGTTATATTGGCACTTTTAGCCTAAAGTCAGAGTTATAAATGTATTTATCGCATAAAATTGTATGCAATTTGATATGGTACATAATTTCATCTGAAATACGTGACTGTGAGCAGAAGTCAAATTTTAAAATTTTGAAAAGCCAGTGCACTTGCCCCCAATATTTTTTTTAAAATAATTGAGAAACTCTCATGTTAGAATAACTAACAATTAAACCATCATGAAAGATAATGCTTCAATAATTATAGAGTCAAATTATAGTTTTTTATGAAAAAAGTTTTAAATCTCGTTTGGGCTCTCTTTCTATGCCCATTGCAATCATTTTTTAGCCCAACACCTCAATCTTCTCTACCCATTTAACATATTTACGACATATTTAACATATTGTTTATCTTCTTCTTCCACGTCCTATGCTCCGTCCATTCACTTTCTAATGTAGTTTGAAACGCAGGTGTTTCCACCTTCAATTGTTTTTTTATTGACGATCCTACAACTACGTTCCATCCATATATAGTATAGCCCCATACATGTCAAAATCAGTTTCTTCAATTTTCTCCTTTGTGCCATCTGATACAATCTCCTTTCCAGGTGCCTCATATTAATGCAGTTTGTAATTTGCATATTCTTAAACATTTCCTTTGCATATTCAGTAAACAAAGAGTTGTTGTGTCATTTCTTACTCCTTCCCACAAAGATAACATTATGTTTGATCATTGAGAATTCCATATCCCTGAATTTTGTCTTTAGTTGCCAATTTTCTATTGATCATGAGACATAGAAAGAATATGTGCTTTGGGTGAATTTTCATATGCCATATCAACCGACCTTTTACCTTTGTATTAGCTCCTCTCTTCAGCTTGTTGTACACTTCCATTGTTCTCAATTTTCAAGTTCTTCTAACACAATCATCCAGTTCTGAGTACAAAGAATCCCTCAGTTTCAGAAGTACCCTCTATGTTCAACTCTGAGCAGTTGCATTCTTGCATTATGTAATATATTTTCCTTTAAGATAGTAGGCATGCGCTCATCTTATCCCCATGATGTTCTTTTCTAGTTCAAGTCCCACAAGTGTTGGCAAAGAGCAACTGAATTCCATATAGATGGATCCCTGATCCTCATTCAACCTTTTTTCTTGTCTTTGCTCAGTGAACTTCATGTTGATGCACTGAACCCTCTATGCCTTCTTCCCTTCTTGACAAGTAGCTAGTTCAGATCTTCACTATCCTGTTGTGAACCCCTGCTGATAATTTCATAATGCTACTCTAATAGCTAGTATACTCTGTAGGAAAAATTATATAAGTTGAAACTTTCCCGCATGGGATAATGCCCTTGAACTCCAGCTTTTAATCTTGCCCCTCACCTTTTCAGTCATGTTTGACAATCACCTTTATCCCATTTTACTTTTGGAAAAGGAAGGTCTAAGTATTTCATTAGCAAATCACAATTTTACCACCTGTAAAATAGTAGCTAGCAGCTCTTGCTCCACCTTATTCATCTTTGAAAATTAGATTTTTTATTTTACCTCATTTACACCTAATCCAACTACTTTATGAAACTTCCTCGAGCATTGTTTCACAATACATAGTTTTCTTGCTGCACAGAACAAGAGTAAATCATCTGCAAATAACAAAGAGCGAATTCCCACTTTTCCACACCTTTGATGATAGCTAGCCTCTTTCCTATTAAAGCATTTGTTTAACTTTCTAGTTAAAAACTCCATCCATACAGCAAATAATAGGGGTGACAGTGGATCTCCCTGCTTCACACCTTTTTTGCCTAAATGATGTTATATGTTTTCTATTAACAATTAGGCAAAAAGAAGAGCCAGTGATGCATCTTTTGATCCATTCTATCATGTGATCTAGGAGCTTCAATTCACTAAGCCATCTCCATAAAAATTTCAGCTTATGTTATCAAATGCTTTACTTACATCCAATTGTAGCACACAACTAGTTCTCATACTGTCATTCTTAGATTTGTGCAGCAGTTTTTATGCCAGTAAAAGATTATGTTTAGTATGCACACCTCTAAAAATTTCACTTTGATTTACACTTATTAAGGTTGGTAGTACTTTGCTTAATCGAGCACACGTGATTTTTGTTATCATTTTATAAATGACAGAACAACATGCAATGAGCATCAAATCTGATGCTAGTTGAGGTTGAGGTACCTTTGGAAGTAGAGTAATCACATCACTACTTCAGCTATATTGCATTTCATCTCCTTGACAGAAACTTTTCAATGCTTTAGTCAAATCTTCCCCACTATGCTCTAAGTTTCCTTGAAAAAATGTCTATAATAATCATCTTTTCTAGGACCTTTGTTTGATTGAATTCCATTGAGACTTTTTTTTTCCATGTCTGTAATTGGCCTGATAAGATTAGCCTACTGTTGAATGCTCAAATTATCCCCATGTTGTACAACTCCCACCTCCAGTGTTTCAGTTTCTGCATCTCTTCCTTACTAACTGGTGAAATGAGCTACTACATTCTTCTCAATCTCCTCCTGTTCATTTACCATATTGTCTCCAACTTGTAAGGAAATGATTTGATTCCTGTACTGTCTAGTCTTTATAATATCATAGAAAAGTTTAGTGGGTTTGTCTCCTCCATTCATCCATTGTGCTTTTGCTTTTTGCTGCAAAAAACTTAATTCAGCTTTCTGCAGTGTCTCAATTTACTTCTTTATCCTACATTTCCTGTCTTGCAATTCTGTATTTAATGGATCATTGTTCAACTTTACTTGTGCTTCATTCCAAATTTCTACACCCTTCTCCACCCTTTCTCATATAGCCTCAAACTCCCGTATGTTTAGTTTTGATAAATGCTTCTCTAATTTCTTTAGAGTCATGTCTATACCAGTCAATGTTCTATTGTCTCCATTCCTCCATATCTACTTCACAGTACCATCAAATACAGTTGAAAAATCACATAAGTTATAGTACCTGAAAGGTTTTTTAAACTTCTGACCGTCTCTTTTAAATCTGATGATCAAGGGCATATGATAGGGAAGTGGATTGTCCTTCACTTCACAATAAACAGCTTTTCATACTTTCTAGCCAATCTTGCTAAGTATTCTTTTAGCCCATTCTCCTGTTGCATAAAGTGTACTGTCTTCCTATTGTTTTGATTTCCACAGCCTCCAGTTCCTTCATCATCTCCCAAAAATCTTTTGTTTCTTTCTTCTCTACTGGCTGCCCACCTAATCTTCCATGTAACTCTAGGGGTGAATTAAAATACCTTATTAGTATGCGTGGTCTCTTTCTCTTCCCCAATCCTTTCAGATAATCCCACACTGACTCTCATTTTAGTGTTGTGTTAAAACCATATGATACTGTGCAGTAGCATTTCTGGTTTGAGACTTTGATTAGGCAGTCTAAGTCCATCCATTGTTCCCCTTTATCTAATACCTTCACCTAAAAATATCCGTGTTTCATGCAACCCAAATCCTCCCTCCAGCTATGGCATCCCCATTTGTTTCCAATTTCCACCCTGAACCAATACTTTTCCAGACCTCTTTCTATTTTTCCTTTTTGATTCTTATCTCTAGTAGTCTCAGCAGACCTACTCCATTCTATAAGTAGAATTTCCTCACCAAGCCATGCTTAATACTCTTATTTAATCCCCTTATGTTCCAGCACATTCAGTTATTTATCATCATGGGGATCCGCACATTTTAGGTACTGCTTTACAACCACAATATTGATCTCCTTGTGCATTTCTGTTTCAATTCCTCCACTTTTTGCCTCTTCAATCATCATAATCCCTAGCTCAGGTTCATGAGAACTTTCTCCCCATTCTGCCTCTTTTTCATCAGTTTTATACACCACCATTACCTTATTGCTTCTTCCCACCACTAGGTCATCTTTCTTCTCCAGCATTGAGTTAATTTTTATTGGAACATATACTTTCCCGGCTTTCTCAGCATTTTTCTGATTATCAACCTTTCTGCATTCATATTCTTCATGCCCTAATAATCCACACCTATTGCATTTTATAGGTTTCCATGAAAAAATCAATATCTGGTGCACTGTCACTTTTCTTTAATTCAAATATAACACCTTAGTAGGTACAAAATCTCCAATTTCAATATCAATTTTCACCCCTGCACAAGTTAATTTTTATTTATCCAGGGTACCTCTATCCAGACATACCGGCTTGCATATTGGACTTATGATTATACTAATCAATGTTGGTTGCCAATATACCATAAGAAGCAATGGAAATTTCACCTGAACAAAAAAGTATTCAACTGAAAAATCTATATTGGGTGACCATGGCTTAATAATCATAGGTTTTACATTGAAATAAATGTTGCCGGACTCAACAATTTCATCCCTGTAGATTTTCGAAATAAATTTCACTAAGAAGACCCTTATCAATCATCCACACCTTCAGTTGCTTCTTACCCCATATTCTGGCAAAAAATCCATTATTTTGAATGGTGGATTGCTCCCAAATACTTTGCATACTGGTGTTGAATCCCATTGTTTGCACTTTCTTCTACTTCCTCTGCTGTGATTTCTCCCATTTCCATTCCCTCCACAGTCATTGGGTTGTACTCCTTCTATCCCACCTCAAAAGAGAAATTGAGGTGATATTTTTCTACAGTGGAAAATGTCAGAAAAGCTGACTGAAAGCAATTTTGAAGTGACAAAAAGCTGACTGATGTCAGCTGAATAAGTTAAATGCTTAATGCTAATTATTGAAAATTACAGCCTCGATTTACACTAATATTATCTTATGAATTTACAAATTCATCACTAAATATTTTAAACAAAGTCACTAATTACAAATCCCTACACACAACCTCATCTTGCTCAGCCAGCATCTTCTTACTGTGCCTCAACTTCATCCTCTTCAGCAACATCACAACACGTGGATTCAAATTATCCTGTGCACAACGCAAAAATATTAATCATAAAAAATAACACCAATACAAATTGAACACAAAAAACATAAATACACAACCAAGAACACCACAAACATAGCAATACATATTAAATGCCTAAAAAACTCAGATATGGCCCTCAAATCAAACATACGTGAATAAAAACTGACCAGCAAGGAAGAACATCAAGCTAAAATCCCCAAATCCATGATCAAGTAACCCTTTAACACCAAGAAATTCAACAAAATGGATAACAAAAAAAGTTAAAATCCACCAGTGACTCAAAATGAAATAAAATCCACATTTCGACTATAATTTAGAATTTTAAAATCATTATTCAACCAGATCCAAAAAGACGAACGACAAACACATAGTTTAAACCCAAACCAGCAAAAAAATGAAACTGAGATGGAGTTCACAAATAAAACAAGTTTTCATGTTCTCGTTGTCAAAAACAACAACAAACGTACAGATTCAAGCAAAAAAACATCTAAAACCCTTGAGTGATGCAAGAACAACAAACATTAAGGCGGCTAGGGCTTATTACTTCATGATTTCAGAGAAATGAGAGAAAGTGAGGCTTTGATTATCAAAATAAAGGAGAGGAATTGTGTGTGAGAGAGAGAGGATCATGTGAAGAGGAAAAGTTTGGAGGAAATGTGAAAGTGGTTGGGAATAGAAAAGGTTAATCAGAGTGATAACTTTGGAAAGAGAGAAAGGCAAACCCTATTCCACTCTTAATTAGCCTGAAAGTCCAGAAAATAAAGACAACTTTAAGTGTGTTTTAGACATTTTCAAGCAAATTAAATGAGCTATTTTTGGTAAAAATCAGATTGTGAAAATTGAGTTGGGACGGCCCAATTTAGAAAGTGTGAAGTTCGAGATGAGACGGTGGGAGTGGTATTTTACCTCCTTCAAATCCTCTGTGAACATAGAGCTCTGTATTTTACCTTCTTCACCCTCATTCTATCACCCCATGATATCTTTTCCCTTCAGGTTCCTCCCATTTAGAACTTGAACTCCCCTCTTTCTCAGGTTTATGCATCTTACTCTTTATGGGTGAATTAAAGCCTAGAGCTTTTCCTTCTTGATCTTTACCCTGATCTTCTACATCAACTCTTTTTCTTGGTGCGAGCTCAGTAACATCGTTGTTAAGCAGCGGTGGAACTAGAAGCAGATCTGAGGAGGGGCGGGGCTGGGCTAGGAGGAGCAGGGCTGGGGCGGGGATGTGAATTTAGCCCTAGTCACCGGAGTTTGGGGGGCACTCCCTTCAATCCTTTGTTGTTTCCAAAATCCCCATTTCTTACTGATTTTTCCTTCCCCGGCTTCTCTCAGTTTCTCCTCAACTTCAGTTCTAACCCTTGACTGTGTTTTCTTCCCCAACTTCCTGTCACCCGATCTGCCTATGGCTACGTGATTCGCGTAATCAAAGTTTCAAAGTCCTTGGGAAAGTACACATTTAAGTGTATGTAAAGTACACAGAGTTAGAGAGAGAAAACCTTCGATAATCTATTTGTTATATATAGAAATCTCATTGTAATCACCCCACTAATTACACCAATTATAAAAAACGACCTCATAAAATGACTTCGTCCAACAATTATTTAGTCTAAAACTTCAAAATTCTATACTCCTACTGAAACAATTAGTTAGTCTAAAACTTCAAAATTCTAAACTCCTACTGAAACAAAACAAGGGGTTCGGTATCCTTTGAAATTGTTTAAAATATTGTGGAAATTGACACCGAGCAGGATCCGACCGACATAATTTTCCATTCGTTGTTAACCGCAGTAATTTGAACGACTTCACAGGTAACATTACCGTTGACCGAGAAATCAGTGCCGCGCTTGGAGAACTCCAAAACCCTTTTTCTTCTTTCTTTAAACAAAAAAAACAGATTAAATTCACATCTGCCACCCACTACCTTCTTCTTTCCTCTTTCTTCTCTCTTCTTTCCTCTTTCTTCCAAATCTAGAATTTATATTCACACTCGAAAGAAATTCCCCTAACCCACCAAACAAAACAGTGCACTAATTACAAACCCAATTTAATTACTTCCGTCTAATTAAGGTATACTCTATATATGTGTCCTCGTCCCCTCCGCCACCACACCTTTCATCTCCCCCACCACCTCCATATATACTC
The DNA here is from genome assembly GCA_032355705.1 of Rubia peregrina. Classification (NCBI taxonomy): domain Eukaryota; kingdom Viridiplantae; phylum Streptophyta; class Magnoliopsida; order Gentianales; family Rubiaceae; genus Rubia; species Rubia peregrina. The sequence goes on from JAULKK010000009.1 coordinate 3,166,132, forward strand.
CCACACGAATAATGCCTACGTCCACCGCCAGCCATGAACGGAGCCGCCGCATCCCACCTCCCTCCGCCGCCGTCCACTGAAACGCTCAAGAAACGTAACGGCTTCTCCGCCTCTAACGGCGCCGTTACCGCCAGCCCGGACTTCCAGATGAAGAGTGAGTCGGAATACTCCAACGGCGCCACCAAGGATGACGGTCATGTGGCGAAGGCGAAGGCGAAGGCGTTGTCGTGGGTGGGGAAGGCGTGGTTCATGAGATGGAGAATGGAGGATTTGTTGGGTGTGGCGCGGTACCACCCCGTGCCCTGTTTCTTCGCGGCTTGCGTGCTGTTTTTCATGGGCGTGGAATACACGCTCCGCATGATCCCCGCTTCATCTCCGCCCTTCGATTTGGGGTTCGTCGCCACCGTCCATCTCAACCGCCTCCTCGCGGCCCGTCCGAATCTCAACAATCTCCTCGCCGGACTCAATACGGTAATCCATCAATCAATCTGCTTGCATGCAGATCAATCTCTCATATTCTAACAATGTCCGAAATCAATTAGTACTAGGTAGAGTTACTGGATCTAACTCACTGTTTAGATTTTTCAAATTTTTCTTTTGGGGGTTTTGATTTTTGTTGACTTTGAATTACGTGAAGGTGTTTGTGGGGATGCAAACGGCGTACATTGTCGGAACATTTCTACTGGAAGGCCGGGCGAGAGCTACGATCGCGGCGGTGTTCATGTTCACTTGCAGAGGAATTCTGGGATATGTTACGCAGCTACCTCTGCCGCAGGTTCGTTGTCTCTTATTATTTTCCGTCGAATTTCTTAATAAGTGTCGTTTCTTCCTCTGTCTCAGATCAAATTGCTCCTTTTTTTTTGTCGAAGTCGATAAACTTTGATCATAAATTTCATTGACATGATAGTAGCAAAATTTGTTTGTTGGAGACTGGAAAGGTTACTCCCTCCAGCTCAAATTTCATCAAACTTGTCAAATTTTGACCAGGTCTACGAACAATTACTGTTTGAGATATTGTTAGATTCATCTAAGTTTTTAAATATTAACTTTTTTATGTGTGGTTATTATACGTAGTTACATATATTTATAGTCAAATGTGTTTATTAGAGATCGTGAATTATTTTTTTGTGAAATTTGAACTGGGACATGGAAGTATGTGAATTTTGATTTGGGTCAGGGGAAGTATTTTATTGCCGCTATAGTAGAATCTGATTTATTGAAGACACTTAAGAAGGATCTCCCAAGTGATTATATTAATGTTTGAAGACCGTATGCGATGATTTTGTACCTATAGGATGAATCCCTGTCTCGTAAATATAAAATATTTTACTAGAAGTATTTTTGTAGTTTGCCAAAACTCAAAAGTGTGGTGGTGGGAAAAATCGAACAAGAAATGTCCAAGTTGATGATCTTCAAGGAAGCTTCATAGTTGTTAACCCAACCCCATGTTCCATTTTTAGGACAATCACAAACAGTAGGTATTCCCTACCTACCAGATGTATGTGGGGATCCATATAATCATGTGACTTGTTTGGATGAGTGATTTTGGACCTCAATCAAGCACTTTAAGGTTTGTGGATGTAACAAACTTGAGTAATCCATCCGTCCTCCCAACCGAATCTGCAGATTTTTAAATTCGTCACACACAGAGTGGCACTTTGTCAATATACCGTGGTATTTGTGTCATATATTCAATTCGAGTTTACGATTAGGGGGCCAAATTATCCAAAGAGAAAATCCAATTATTTCGGGACACTAAGTACATCTGCCACTGGTCGCACACAATTGCTACATTTTGGGTTTTTGAACTTGGAGTGGTTAAACATGATAATAAACTTAGTTGTGGTGTGCAAGAATGTGGTGTCAACTTGAATTGAGCTTGATCAAAACTGGAGACCTCTTCTCTTCAACCCTCTAATGCAATCTTGAAAGATCACATTCTTTTCTTTTCGATCATGAATCCGTGATTAGGTGTATAAAATGCTTGATTAGGAGTGTCAAAGAATTTGGCGGGGTTTTGCAGGATTTTTTGGGCTCGGGAGTGGACTTCCCGGTGGGGAACGTGTCGTTTTTCTTGTTCTACTCGGGTCACGTGGCGGCATCAGTTATAGCATCCCTTGACATGAAGAGGATGCAGAGGCGGGAATGGTCGTGGGCATTCGACACCCTTAACTTCTTGCAAGTGGTGAGGCTGCTGAGCACCAGAGGGCACTACACCATTGACTTGGCTGTCGGCATTGGTGCTGGAGTGCTGTTTGATTCCCTGGCTGGGACGTACCTGGAAGGCAAGAAGAAAGAATCTGGGGTCCCTTCCAACGGTAACTATGGCTATTCTTTGTATGGCTTGTAGAGGGGTTAATTCAACCTAAAATTTAGGTGGAACTTGGAAGTTAGTTGAACTAAAATGTCAAGAATGTTGTCTAGTTGATTTGTGCAAATATGGTCACCTGCTTTAAGCAGTATTACTCCCTACTAAATTGGCGGCGGAATTACTTCTAGCCCCCCAATTTAGGTGGGCTAACGTGGCAGTGGCACTGCACATGAGTTGTAAAAACATGGCTTAAAAGGGGCTTAACCATATGAAAAGATAATTTGGGAATATAATTACTTAAATTTTTGCAAAATGAGTTTCCAATTGTCCCAATTTTGTTGGGACCAGAATAGAAATTTTACCATTTTAACTCAGACAGAGGTAGTAGATTTGAGTGACAAAATGCTAAACACCCACAATGATGACACTTTAAATTTATTTGATTATTTTTTAAGACAACGTACACTTCTTATTAAAAAGTTGACATTATTGATCGTTTCCCAATGAGTAATAGCTTTTTGAGGAGAGGATATCTCTTTTTACGTAATTTGACAAATAATATTATAAATAAAATTTAACAAGGACGGAGAATGTTATACTACCTCCGTTCAACTAACATTGACACTTCAATTTATGGCAATTGAGTGTCATAAATTTATAAAATTTAGAACATGCTAATTGAGTGTGCCAAATTAAATATTGGTGGAAAAAGGTGAAATGAATAGAGGAGAATAACATAAATATTACCAAATATAAAATGTATCAAAATAAAATAAACATACTTGATCGGAGGGAGTACAAGGTGTCAAACACTCAAATGCACAGAAAGTTTTGTACCTTAAAACCAAAACTCCCAACAACTTCGGTTGCCCTAATGGCAATGGCAAGTTGCTGGGAGGCAACCAGGAAGATTGGCCATTTTTTCTTGTAATTAAGACTTAAGAGTGTTGGAAGTTATATTGGAAATAAAACAAATTAATTAAATCTCGGAAAATAAAATTGCCACAAGCATGCATCAAAATAATAACTGTATTAATTGATCATGCATTACA
>JAULKK010000009.1:3188433-3200735 GCA_032355705.1 Rubia peregrina
AGCTCCTTCTCATGAGGTGATGACTTGCTTCCATGTAGTTGCTCAATGAACTTAGCAACTCTGGACATCGTTCTTTCAGGATCATCCAATTCTGAGGCTCCAACTCCATTTGATTCCCTGCCCTCAAAAGATAACAATGGAAAAACTCAATATTCCAAATACGTACAGGATAAAGAGTTGTTCGCATGCAAAGTACAACACTGACCTGTTGGTTTCAGAGGATTCTGGAGCCTTATGATTTCTAGTTTCAGAAGATGCTGCAGACTTCGACATTTGGAAGAACTCACTACTCTTCCTTCAAGTTTGAATAAATCAGCTCCATTCAAAACATGTCATCCAACTGAAATAATCACAAGCGCTATTTTTCTTTAACACAAGCAGGCGAAATTGTGAACAGCAAAATACCAGACTCAACTATATGTCAGTTATAAGCTAAAAAGTTTTGCTGTTTGGTAAACTCTAAAAAAAAAGTGGCTTTTATTTTAAAAGCAAGAGGCACTCTTCTTAGGGGGGAAAACAGAAGCTGATCTCCCCTGCTTTCAAAAGAAACCAACCTGTAAGCTCCACCAAACACAGCCTAAAACTATTCCGGAAAAAGAAGAAGACAGATTTCACAAAAATGCAATCACATTGAGAAAACACACTCATTTAGAAGGCAAGCATTAGAATTAGGAGTTCTTTTCATCGGTTTACAGCCAATTAAAAAAAATTAAACCCTCTTATTTTGATCCAGCCCCTATTAATGCTGTGCTCCTCTATATATACACTTAGAACAGATACACGCTGCAAATAGAAGCAATGAGGCCAGCACAATTGAAAAACCGCAAAGCATCACAATCAAAACAAACCCCAGATCTTAATGTGCCTTTGTACGTCAAAAGGGTACTTTTAGGTGCATGCATAATGATAATGACGCGTTTGTGCGAAGTGGGAACAATTTAAAAGCATCATATGTGCAGCAAATTGTCTTTCCCTATACAAAATTGGAGAGATCGGATCATAAGATTCTTTCAAAAGTATCGTTGGATGGGATAAAAGAACTCAAACACAGCATTGTCTCAATAAAACATTAATGGAAATATTGAAATGTACCTTCACAATTATACTGCTTCTTGACAACGTCGACGGTGGAGGAATAAGAACTGGAGGTTTGGAAGAGAGAGAAGTGACGGAGATAGTACGACACTACGACGTAGTATACTGTTACCTTCTTTGTTTTTTTCCTTTTTTCCTTTTAAATATACCTAATTTGTTTTTGTATGTTTTTCAATTTTCCTTCTTTGTTTTATTATTGAGTGGTCAGGCGTTCATAAGTTTATGAACAACTTTATGCACTGTGTTTTTTTTAAATTAAATTCTAAATTTAGAAATTAATTTTTTAGGTAAAATCTTGGGAAAGACAGGTTTAATTGAAATAATAAAAGGTAAAAAAATCTTAATTGCAATATTAAATTTTATTGTGCAACGTATAGTAGTTATAAAGTTTATAACCCGATTCATGCAACCCAAAATTTTTATTTTGATTTCTTCTAATTTACACTTTAAACCTTGGTTTTTCCATTACTTATGGAAATACATTCTTTCAAGAGACGGACTTAATTTTTTATATTTATATTTTTATATTTTCACATTAAATACACATTATTACTTGTTTTAACTTTAAAAATACAATATTTAAATTTTATAAAATATTATAACATTTAGGGTAAAAAGTACTATGGACTGTCCATAAGTCTAAGGAAATACCATCTTTCCTGAAACTTTCTCTAATGTCAGAGAGCGTTTCTCATTGGACTGTATAACGATTATATTGATCATTGCAAAACTCTTTCTAGAAACTTTCAAAGTTAGTTTATAATTACCTATATTTCAATATATGTTTGAAAGATTTTCTAAATTATTGGAATTTCACCCAAATCCTTGTTTGTGCAGATATATCTCTTAGTTTTTCAAACGCTGATCTCTGGCTATAGGGATATATGTGTGCACTTTCAAAAAATTAGGAGAGTTATATATGTACTTTGGAAAAGCTAGGAGGGATATATGTGCACATTCGAAAAACAAGGGTGCATATGTGCACTAAACAAAAAACTCGGGGACATGAATGCACTTTACTCTAAAAACAAATATCAAATCAACATATTAATTAAATTAATCATAAAATGACCATGTATGGCGTTTAGACGGTATAAAGTAAGGCTTTATGTTAACTACGGTTGACCTCATTTACTACTTAAACTTTTTTTTATAGTTATAAGAGTTAAATCCAGGTTGTTGATGTGTGTCGAACCTCTATCTGAATGACGAATGTTACTTCAATGTGCTGAACATGTAAAAAAAACTCTGTGGGTTGTCGGGGGCGGGGGGAAGAGGATTTGATGTCAAAATCATACCAAAAAGTATTCGATCTAAGACTGGGCATTGGGAATGAATGAATAGAATGGAGGCATATGCCTCGGTAATTTTAGGGTTTAATCCCTTACAGATCTCCCAATCATGTTGGAATGAATATGCATATTTTATGTAGGAATAGGTGTCTTACAATTGTAGAATTACCATATATTCGGTATATCATAATTTTACCTGGAAAAGGGGCATATTTCGCAAGTAGAGTCAAAATTGGAGATCTTTCCTTTGATATATCATAATTTTACTTGGAAAAGAGGTATATTTCGTAGGTAGAGTCAGAATTGGAGATCTTCCATTTGGTGTTTGGCTTTGGCCTGGTAGAAGAAAGCAGTTTGGCCTTCGGTCCAAATGGGTAGTTTTGGCTCAACCCTCATCAATAACCCTCGAGAGAGCCAAAGGTTGTGCTTGGCGGAGACCTTCGGTTCTCTCAGACATCAGTATCAGAAGGTCATGCATTGTGGGCGACCCTCGGTTTCACCTCTCTTAAGTAATAATCAAGCATTTGAATTGTTAGCACACTCTGGGTTGATTAGGGCTGCAAGTGTTGCGATCTCGAGCTAAGTGAGGGAACATTCCGTAAGCGACACACACTACCACTAATTTTAGGCAATAATTAAGAAACGTCCCTTAGTGGTGGATGTCAAATAAATATCTTTCTTCACGAAAACTCATTTCAATTTCACCATAACTTTCTCAGTCGCCGTTTCGAGTACAAAGTCTTCCTTGCTTTCAAACTTCCTTGAAGATTTTGTATAAAAAAAACTCCTCGCTAAGTAAGTTATCCTTCTTTTCTTGATATTTTTTCAGTATTGTTGAAATCTTTTGCTACTCTGTCATCCAATGTTAAGGAGGTCTGCAGGCCCCGACAAGACAATTATGTTCTTATTAACCCACCCACTCCCCTCTTCCCACTCCTCCCCCACCTTCTAAGAAGAGGAAAAACCCTTAAGAAGCATGTTGTACAGCGTGATTGTAGTGTGGGAAAAACTAGTAAGGATGTGATAATGACGCGGGAGAAAGAGATTGCTTCGTCAGGCGTACCCATTATCCGAAAAGAGGGGTATTTATCGGCTCAAGATGTTCATATTGCCCTCTTGCAGCAGGTGAAACTTGCCAAGGCATTTTGTTTGGCCGGTCGGCTGTTTATAAGCACTGCATTGATTACAACCTTTCTTCTTATTTCATGACATGCTTCTCTTGCATGTTCCATAAATCATTCATAGTCCCTCATCCACCATCACAATTTCGTTGTGGGGGATTCACCAGCAACACAACAATGAACGATTTAGTTCTTTTTTGGTTGGACTGGGTTTTGTATGCAGTTCTGCGGATACCTCCTTATTTGTTTTCTCCCATGGTGTTTCTCTACTTTATTTGTTGGTTTATGTTGACGACATTATTCTTACCGGGAATGATGGTCACCTCATTAGCAAGTTCATTGCTCGTTTTCATCATGAGTTTAAGATCACTGAACTTGGCACCTTACAATATTTTTTAGTTTTGGAGGTTGTGCGTAATTCCGATGGCTTATTCCTTGGTCAAGCCAGATATGCCAAGGACATTTTATTGCGTGTCGGAATGCAAGACTCGGTGCCTGTAGCTATTCCTTTTGTAGATTTTTCACAGCTTTCCACCACTTTCAGTAAGCTGCTCAGAAATCCAACTCTTTACCGTTCCTTAGTTGGTGCACTACAATATTTGTCCATTACGCGTCCCGACATTTCTTATACCATGAACACTATCAGTCAGTATATGCAGTCTCTTACTGATGACCATTATCAATATTTTACTCGAATTATGCGTTACGTTCGTGGTACAATGCATTATGGACTTCAGTTTTGCAAGAATTTCTCCGCTTTCCTAGTTTTGGATTATTCTGATGTTGATTGGGCTCGTTGTATTGAGACTCGTAGGTCAACTTATGGTTATGACATTTTCCTTGGTGGCAACCTGGTTTCATGGAATGATAAAAAGCAACCTATAGTCTCCCGTTCTAGTTTAGAATCAAAATATCGAGCTATGGCTAACATTGTTGTGGAACTAGCTTGTGGGATTTGCATCTGACTGCTAGTACCCCACCTGTTTTGCTGTGTGATAATAATAGTGCTCTCTTTCTTTCTTAGAATCCGGTTTCACATAAGAGAGCCAAGCACATTGATATTGATTATCATTTTGTGCGTGACATGGTGTTTTCCGGCAAGCTCAAGGTTGCTTACGTTCCTACTGATCAACAACTTGCTGAAATCTTTACAAAGGGTTTACCTTGTCCTCAATTTGAGTTCTTAAGGTCCAAGCTTTGCGTTGTGACAAGTCTCATGCTTCGCTTGAGGGGGGTAATAGAATATTAGATAAATTAGAATCAGGTTAAGAAAGGAATACCCTTTCTGGTTGGTTTTGTATATATCTTTTTCCATATCTGATTCTGCCTTGTATACCCTTTGTACTTTAATATATATGAATACACACAACCACAATTATTTGTGGGTTTTACATTATGGTTTTACATTCTATCAATCTCAAGCGACTGCTGTCATCACAATCTGACACCAGAAGTAAAGTTGCACTGTAAAATATGGTGATATGCTGAGAATTCTAGCTGCCAAAATTTGAAATGTATTCAAAAAATATTCTTGATTTTGGGCTTGAGATCCACATTAACACTAAACAAATCAATTCATCAAGTTTCAATTGTACCAAACATGAATCGTGCAGAATATTATGAGAGTCTCATTTTATTGTGAAAAAAGAATCGATTGCGAGAAATAAATAGTTTTGTATCGGCAAATTATAGGTTTTTTATCAATTGATTATTATTTTTTCAATGAAAACGTCACCTAGAGAAAATAAATGACGATGAATTCCTTGTCCATGAATTCGTTTACCATAAATAGTTTTGTATCAGCAACTTATTTCAATGATAATATCACTCGTAAATGGTAATTAATTAGAGAAACAAAACAAAACATCATTAGAAAATTTTGCTTCATTAACATTCAACCCTAGAAATAAATAAATAATTTAAGGTTAAAAAAAGTGAATGACCACAAAAAATAGAGTAGGATGAGAAAATTAGCGCAGCCTCCAAAAATAAAACGAAAATAATAATAAACACCGAAGAACACAGTCGACGCGCCACTCTCCATTTTCCCCAAATTATCACTTCTCCGCTCAGGTGCCGGTAGGGTTTCTGTTCAAGCTGATATGGCGGTTTTCAGGACTACGGCGAGAGAAATCTTCCGTCCGTCGCCGCTCTTCCCGGAGACGGTCCGGTGCCTGTTCCGCTTGCCGCCGGCGACGTCCACCAATTCCGCCTTCACTCGGCCCAGCCTTCCATTCGTCTCCCGAGGCATAACCAGCACGACGATTCGATGCGCCGCTGCGGCTAACCAGCCTGCCAACGGAGGGAAGAAAGCACCTTCCGCGAGGCTCGCGCAGGTGCAGGAATTTTTAGTTGTTGCCAACGAGCGCGCGAAGGCCGCCGGGAATGAGCCTGTGCCTAATGTCACTCTCGGTAACTCAATCGTTTCGTTTTTTTTATGTATAACCTTGTTTTTGGGGACAAAATGGATATGAATTATGGTTGGGTTGTGAAGAGATAGCTGAATTATTGCAAGTGAAGTTGAGGTGTGGTTATGGGATTTTTTTTGGATAGATGTTTATTTAATCTGAAATTAGACTTATGGAAATTGAAGTTCTTGATTAAGCGAGGGAGGAAAAGCCTGCTTCATTTGCTTTGTAGGGTATGGAATTGGTCCGAGATGTTTGCATATATTAGAAGTTGTGCCAATTTGCATGTACTGTTCAAAATTAGATTTTGTAGGTTATAAGATGAGATATTAATATGTTTTTAATTGTTGCTTACAATTATTTGGGATCTGATATGTTTCAACTTCAAAGTATCCAGATTGTTGTTCCTTATAAGATTTTGCATTGATAGATAGAAGTACTTTTGGCGCCTTTTCTACTACTGTTGGATGGATAGGTTGTCATTTTTTTTATGAAAGGCCAAAATGAACTTTCTGTTGAAGTTGCTCTGTAATCCCTGTGTATTGAGGGGTTTAATCCAATGTGACGTGTAAAAGTCAATTTGTTCCCCTGGCTTGTTAGGGATTCAGTACAGCCATTTTTCAGTTCACCACCAAAAGTTTTGGGGATATTTAACTCGGATTTGCTAGTATCTGTATCCTAATGAAAAAATAAAGCAGCTGAAATGAGAAATAGGATGTTTAGTTTCTTAAGTTAGGAGTTTTAGGGGCACCGATAAGATCATCTAGTGTCAACTCCTTTTGGCTGCTGTATTAATGGAGAGATGTTGGGTGCTGATTAATTGGGACTTGCTTAGCGGCGTCTAGAGTAAGTAAGTTACTTTGTGTCTCCTTTATTAAATTCTTAGTTTTACAGGAACAGCTTAAGATCATCTGTTCCTTCGAAAATTTCGTGCTCATGCAATATGTTTTCTTTAAATATTTATAGTATATGTTGCACTTTTTGAATCTTTAAAGTGCTTTAATGATCATGCAATCATCAGTAACTTTATCATGTTAGGAATATGTGCATGCGATGCTGTATTACAGTGCCAGCATATCTTTCTTCTGTATTTTATACAAAAAAATTGATTGGCAAGGGTTCCAACACACTGTTTTACTTTCTTTCAGACCATGTTACTGTGAGCTTTGCAAGAAGCGGTGGGCCTGGAGGTCAAAATGTCAATAAAGGTCAGCTAATGGCTCGTTTTTTATCAAGGCATCTGAGCTTATTTCTTTGTATATGTTGCTATTCTTGATATGCATGTATATCTGAAACATACCATTTTACCCTTTATTTTCTTTTACAGTGAATACCAAGGTAGATATGCGGTTCAATGTTAAAAATGCAGATTGGCTTAATGAACGGGTCAAGGAGAGGATTTTGATGATGGTTAGTTGTATTCCTCTTTTAGTAATTTATTATTTACGTTATACAAGGTAGTTATTTTGCCGTTGTTGGCTTGATATCAATAATACTGTATTGATCATTGGTGCAAACATGTGCTTGGCTATGACCACCTGCCCTGTCTCTTCTTCCTCCATATGTAGTGGTCTTCATTTTTAAGGTTGGTCTAGAATCTCTGGATCTTGGTGTTTTTCTATAATTTGAGTATGCTGTGGCTATTGGATTGAAATGGAATGAATGGGTTGTTTTGTTTCCTTTCAGCGATCTTGTAGTGATCTCATTAGGGTATTGATAAACAAATACTTTCTTCATTACCCGTGATCCCCTATCTTGTGATGATTTTTGTTATTTTTGTTTTCTGGGAGTATCAGATTTTTTTCAGGTTTTAACTCGTATCCGACTTCACCAATATCACACATATTGTGCTTATACATTTTTATGGCTCTAACTTAGTTTTCCCTCAGGAGAAGAATCGAATCAACAAGGATGGGGAACTTGTAATTTCTTCAACAAAGACTCGCACCCAAAAGTTTACTCATTCCTTTGTCCTATCATTTCCCTTGGACTCTAGCCAAATCAATTGTTAACATAAAGCTACATTGTGCAGGGGCAACATTGAAGATGCTTTGGCTAAATTACAGGTATTCACAAGACAATTAAAGAAATTTCAGGTACTGCAAGCTTGTCCCTGCGTCACAAAAAAAAATGAGCCAAAAAAAAGCGAGCTGTCATGCAGTTGGTGCTTGAAAGACATCTATAAATATCAAGTGATCGTATAGTGGGTACAATTTGTTGTTAGATGTGATGCACTCTCTTACCTTTTTCAATTGATGATACAGGCTATTATTGACGCTGCATGTTATGTTCCACCACCTCCATCAGAAGAGACAATAAAGAAAATTAATAAGTTGTAAGAGTTTCACTAAGTCATGTCTACTTATTTCCATATAGTAGTGCATACATGCTTGCCCTTGCTACCACGTAGTACTGTTTACAGATTAGGAAAATACCAGTACTGTAGATGCTTTAATCGTTTTCCTCAGTGGCTGTTTAAATTGTATGCTGTGTATGGACATATTTCATGAACTTGTAATTAGTATTACGTTCTTGGTTGCCCTAGTTGTCACATTGACTCTACTGGTTGGGAAAGTACTTGCGAAAATAGATATTTCTCAAATAGTGCTTGTTGGATGCTGTTATTTCAGGCATCTCTCTCGATCATCTCCCCCTCTCCCCCCCTTGTTACTTAGGTGTAGATGCACTATAAAATGTTCACATCAATACATGTTTTTTGTTGTTAATATCCCAGCATCTCTCTTTTACAGTTTTTTCTCTTCTCCCTGTTGCAAGCAAATTCTTTCTACTCTACTAAGTGCTATTTGCAGTAAGACATGTTTGTCTGTATTCATTATTCCTGCATTTCTTGATTGCTTTTGTTTTTTTGTTTTATGTTCTCCCAGATGCATGCATCTTTCTCTGTATGTATTTGTGTTATACAACTGAGGAATCTCACCCTGATGTATGTATCTTTCTTTGTATGTTTTTGTGTTGCACAACTGAGGAATTGCAGAATATATTCACCCTTTTGCGCACCATATTTGTTAAGTTCTGTAAACTCCTTGTATCATGTACTCCTCATGGGCTCTCTCACTTTCTCCAATGAGCATAACTTGTTCAAGTTTTCAGCCAATTTTTTTTAGGGCACTAGATGGTTTCCTGCTAGCAGCATTACCTTTATCATGTGCACTTTCTAATGAATTAGAATCAACTGTTCCCTTTGTGGATTTAGGGCTGCCATTGGAGAGCAGAAACGGCTTGACAAGAAGAAAGAACAATCTCAGAAGAAGGCTTTCAGAAGAAGCCGAGACAGTTGGGATTGAACTATGAGTATGGACTGATAAGTTATAGTGTATGCCGCCTGCATCCTCAATCTTCGACATGTTTTTGTTATGTTGTTTCAGTATATCATGGAAATAGATCCTTACAAATTCCTGTCACAACTTAATATTGCAGCTCGTTGCTTCGACGAATGGTTGGTGGAAAGGATCTCCTGGATGATCCTTTTTGCTTATAAACTAGAAAGCATCCTTAAACAGAAGAAAATTACTGCATCACCACATTGCGTCAAATTGTAGTCTAGATCCAGATGTAGGAAGAGATTTGCACTAATATAATTTGATTATCGTCTTTTGTTGGTTATAAATACAATCCATTTTTGTGAACTACTGATAGTTGTGATGGATTATTAGATGGGGAGTTCTCATCATCATCTCCTTAAAAGAAATACTGCAATCAAGTGTTATGCAAGTGAACCACCAGGGCTTCAGAAATGCGGAGTATAACTTGAAACTTTCTTCCTTTAAATGATAGCTTAACCTTCACCTGCAGATGAGATCGGCTCTGGCCCATTATTGCCTTGGACTATTGCTGTTCAAGGACGTGTTTAAAATTTGAATTCCTGTCATCTCAATGGGCATACATATTGTAGTGTAATCTGAATGCTACATAATGTAAGCAAAAACCTTTTCAGCATTTCGGCCGTGGAATGAGATGCGTGGTTTCTCTGTGAATTCAAAACCCATCAATAACGAAAATAATGTAGTCCCAGATACCAATAATGATACTTGTAGGCACACCGTTTCACACGACCCGAATGCAGAAGTCAATTTTGTGTACTTTGCCTCTTCTTCTAGGGAACATAAAACGATAAAATCTTGGCACAGAAACCATCAGTTCCCGCAGGCTTGCATGCTTGACCAAAACACACATTTGCACTTCCATTCATTTTCTAGTTCCTGGTTGTTTTTAAACCGGCACAGTTGCAGATATAAACGTGTCATAAAGCTGAATGGGAAAACGGAGTAGTACACTATATTCAAAAGTTTTCGATAATATCAAGTGTATGGTTGAGAAATTAATATTTTAGCAATAATTTTTAATAGGTTTATCATTATAAAAGTACGGTAGATAGAGTTTTAATAGACGAGACACATATGTACTACCACGTAGGGTTTTTATTATATCCCTTTTTAAAAAAGTAGCGAGGATTAGGCGTCACATTTTAAAAGCAATAAAAGATCGAATGAAATGAAATAAAAAAGAATATTGTTTTTCCATCCTTCAATGTGCCACTTTTATTAAACCTGATCAAAATAACTACTCCAGTAAACTAACTTTCCCCAAAATAATTTAAATAGTGGCTTTAAGGCCTTAAAGAAACATGTTAGCAAAATAAAGCTAATGTAAAAGCGCATTCTTCAGATCTTAAAGAGACATGCTGTCAATTTTACCGTTAAAATAAACTATATTTAACGTAAATATTTTCGTCCAAAAAAGTATTATTTGATTCAAGACTTTTCTCTGTTAGATCTTACTACACAATAAACTAAAGAACTGATGCTTACATCAAATTAATCATTACAGCAAATTAAGGTTTATCACACTACACCTATACACATCCTACAATAATAACAAAGCCTAATTTATAACCTCACTGGCTTCTATCTTGCATCACAATTCTGATGATGACCTCTTCTCCGGTTCTTGCATCAACGTGTTTCAGCCACCGGCTCCGGCCCCGACTCTTCGGAACCGAGCCGATTGCACCGACATGCACGACATCCAGACCATTACCCACCGGCAAGAAAACCGACCGGACAATAACTCTCTCTTTCCCTCCGAACAACAAAACCCCGTCCCATCGAAAACCAGAATGAGCCCTAAAAACCGCATTCTTGCACATCAAAACCGCGCCCCTTTCCCCTAACTTAGCCGCCCTGAAGATATTCTCATATCCCTTCTGCCTGGAGTCCACCACCATGAAATCTACTCCTTCCATCCCCGCCATCACCTGCTCCGCCGCAGACCAGGACTTCCGGGGGCGGTTTCCCGGCCTTCTCCATCGCCTCGGTGCAGTGCAGCTTGGCGGTCTCGTCGGGGACGATGCACACGTGCCTTCCTCCGGTGTAACGGCTGGCGATGGCGAGGCCGATGCTTGTTTTCACTGGCCCGCCTTCCGACCATGTTTCGACTATCAGCTTCGCGTTCCATCCCGCGGCCATGGCTGAGATCATTTCAGCCACGCCAGATTCATTGGAAAGATGACACTGCAGTAAGTAAAAAGAGAAAAATCATTGCAGAGAGAAAACCGCAGAGTACCAAACGAGAGTAATTCTGAATTGGATTAGAGGTGAAGAAATCAGGAAAAACTCACTGTTTTGACTGTGTCATGATAGGCTTCTGTTGCTGCTTCTGGAGACCAAACCAGCATCATAGCTTCTGTGGGGTCTGGGAATATCGATGTTGTTGTGTTGTTTTTGTTATCTAGTTTTCTTGGTGTGCAAGATTTGAGAGGAAAAAATGAAGAAGGAAAAGAAATCAAGAAATGAAGTGGTTTGACGGGGTTTTATAGAGAGAGCTGGGGACACTGTCACATTGAGATCACTGGATATGATCAAATATATCCCACTCCCACCCGTACGTTGACAATTGCAACTTGGGTAGTTCTTTGTCAAATCCAACGTGTACATTACAGCCGAATTTCTAACCATTTGTGTCATATCTTTATTTTCCCTAATATTCTAAGAGAGAAATATTTGAAGGAATTTGGGGGATAAGTGTTGAAATAATCATATAAATTAATGTGCGTGTCCGTGTGCGCTTCTTCTTTTGTTTTTTTTGTAAATAAAACAACACGGTCACTCGGTCAGGTGGAATGGACTCTAGATGGAAATTCATTAAAAAAAATGACATGGGAATTACTTAGGTTGGCTTGGAATTGTAGTATATGTTGGAAAATAGAGTTGAATTCGTTAACTTTTGAGCTCAGTTTTGAGTAGTACCCGAAATGAATTGGGTCCGGTGGATGACATTTTTGGATTCTAAGTTGCGAGTACTATAAAATCGATTACTCGAACACTCAAAACGGATCAAGAGTGAATGAGATATTGATGTCGAAAGAT
>JAULKK010000009.1:3263808-3277428 GCA_032355705.1 Rubia peregrina
CCTATTCCTTATCTGCTTCTGAAGCATATCCAAATCTCATAAATAAAGTGATTTTCCTTATCTCAAATATCTCATAACATTCCATAAATTCAATTCCATAATTATAGAGATTTTCCATAAATCCATTATGCTTCAAAACGTCTAAATCAAATATTGCGCAACCTTCAAGTTTCCATAATTCAATATCTCGCAATATTCTGATAATCAAATATGATTCTTCTCGTATCTTCCAACATGGAACGTTTTTCTTTTTCAACATTAGTCACAAATACCAACTCAATAATCAATGAATTCCACATGACTTTACGATCTCCCCCTTCGGTATTTTGTGGACCCAACTATTTTGGCATCAAGAATCACAAGAAAAAATTCAAATTTCATAACCATAAGAATACCAGAAATTCTTTATGTTGGAACATAGTCACATCTAAATAAAAATGCTGAAACACCGGAAATCCAAAAATCCAGGAAATTATATCACCAAAATATCCAAAATCCTCCAAAATGTTCTCCCCCCGGGGCCATGAATATGCCAAAGAAAAAAGAAGAAGACAAAGTTTAGAAAATAAAAGTTTGCTCCCCCTGAAATTAACCACTGACTATGTTGGAACATAACCCTTCATAAATCTGTTTTGATCAGGAGCAGCACCTTGAGCTTCTAGCTGAGCCTTTTCTGCTTCAAGCATAGTCTTCTCAGCTTCCAATGCAGCTATCTGAATAGTAATGACACCAACCATCCATCCAGAGCCATCAACTTGGGTTGTGTATCCTCTCCGACAGTCTTAGGCTTCCAGGGTAAATCCCTTACCTATCTCAACCCAAAAGTCTTCTTGTTCGACTTTAGAGGCTCAGTTTCCACTATCTTATCTTTTGGCTTGACCTTAACTCTCTCACTTTTGACCAAGGCTGAGATGATGCAAGGATAAACCAGTGCATGCTTGTCCCTTGGAGATATTGCATGCCTCACAATACTCTGCTGAATAATTAACCCAATATTTATAGGCTTCTGTGTTCCAACACAGTAACACAACTTAGTCATTTCCCAAGTCAAGGGTGTACTATTTGAAGAAGGCATCCAACAGTTTACTTCTATTTGATAGAGTCCAAAAAACATTGAGGTTAGACAATATGCTTGAGAATACCCAGTTGTAGGCCACTCTGTTTTAACTCCTCCAGATATTTCTACCAAAATCTGATCACCCGTGACCTCCAACTTCTCAGAAAAAATTCCTTCAAAATCAGGTGTTTTCAACCCCTATTAATTTTCTCAGCAGAAAAATTCACAATTTTTCCTCTAACATAAACTCGGTCACACCAAGGCAAATCCTGCTCTAGGTTTCCAGCCATCTGATCTGAATAAACCTCACTAAGCAGCTGTTTGTTGTAGTCTAAAAACACAGTGGAAATTCTCTTTATGCCAATCAGTTTCAGAAAATCAGAGAAACCACTTGGTTTATAGGCTAGCAAGTATACTGGCCTCTTAGAAATAATCTTCCTGGGAAAACACTTCACCAATTTCCTCACAATTTGCATCATAGAAAATATTTGAAAGAGCATTACTTACAGGAGAAGGTGGTGGTAGTGTGGTTTTCTTGTCCTTGGGAGAGGGTTCTGCCACTTTGCTTTTCTTGGCTGGCTGTGATGACTCATCTTTTGTATCCTTCATTTTAGCCTTCCTCAACTTGTTATGAATGAATTCATCAATGAACTCGTCGCTGTAATATGTAAGATTAGGTTCCTATGTTGGAACATACTCTTCCTATTGCTGCTCAATATCTCCAAAGGCATGTGTTCCAACATAGTCATCTCCCTGTGTTGGAACATAGTCCTCTCTCTCAGCAGCTTCCATTGTAGGGTCATCTCCCCCTCTCTTCACAACCCCAAAAACCACTTCTTCATCACAAGCAGACCCATCACCTATTGGATAGTCTTGGTTTCCGAAATTATCACCAGTAGTACCCACATCTTGATCATCAACCTCCATAGGGTTTTCATGCAACTCCTCATGCTGGTATGTTGGAACATACCCAACATTCTCCTCATCTTCACTTTCAGACAGAACAATCACAGGGGACTCTAAATCTATTAATTTTTCATTCCTTTAAGCGACCACAACATCAAAATGAACCATCTTAAACCGATCAAAGGATCTGATCACCTCCAAACCTTCAGCCTCCTCATCACTAATCTCTTCAATTTTTCATGACTGGCACTAGGGATGTAGGAGTACACATGAAACATGTCCTTCCCTATATGCTCTCTATATTCACCTCTCAGCAACTTAACTTCAAAATGTTCAATATCAAACAATTCTCCTATGTCACCCGAGAGCAATTCTTCCATATTTAAATTCAGAAATTTCACCTTAAGATTTTCTAAATTTCTCATATCAATGGTAACTCGGTTGGCTTGTACCCATTTAGCAAACTCATCTATCGAATCAAACTTCCTTCCCTTCCAAATAACTTGAGTAGATTCAGAAGCAGTTACCTTTTGATATTGAGATTTCTTCTTTCTTGGTGCGTCCTTCTCTGGTTTACAGGAGGTGAGTAGGATCAGTTTCCATAATCAGAAGTCCCACTAATATATCGAATAACTCTCTTTACTTCAGTCAAATAACATTCCTTCGGATCCACCTGAAATCTTGCACAAACACCTACATTGAAAAATATATCTGGTCGGCTTGAAGTGAGATACAAAAGACTCCCAATCATGCTTCTGTATAATTTCTGATCAACTGAGACACGTTTCTCATCCTTCACCAAATTTTCTGTAGTTTCCATTGGACTTCGTATAGATCGAGCATTACTGAGTCCAAACCTCTTCACCAGATACAAGGCATACTTGCTTTGATTTATGAATAACCCATTCTTTTATTGCTTAACCTGAAACCCTAGAAAATATGTGAGTTCTCCTACCATACTCATCTCAAACTCGGCATGCACAAAATCTTGCACCATAGATGAAGAAGTAAAGCCAACCACAATATCATCCACATAAATCTGAGCAATCCAAAACTTTGTGGACTTAGAAAGCACAAATAAAGTAAGATCTACTCCTTTCGACGATAGCCTTTCTTAAGTAGAAAGTTAGTCAGTCGCTCATAACATGCTCTACGTGCTTATTTCAGGCCATAAAGTGCCTTCTTAAGTCTATACACATGTTGTGGATAGTGAGGATCTTCAAACCCTTTAGGTTGTTCCACATACACCTCCTCATTTACCACTCCATTAAAAAAGGCACTCTTCACATCCATCTGGTATAAAGTAAAGTTCATAGTTTAAGCATTAGCTAGTAAGATGCGAATAGATTCTAACCTGACAACTGGTGCAAAGGTTTCATCAACGTTTACTCCTTCAACCTGAGTATATCCTTGAGCCACCAGTCTTTGTTTGTTATGAGTAACCTGGCCATTCGCATCCGACTTGTTCTTGAAAATTTATTTTGTACCAATAATATTTACCTCTTTCGGACGAGGAGTGAGATACCATACATCATTACGTTCAAACTTCTTGAGCTCTTCTTGCATTGCCGCAATCCAGTATTCATCAAGTAGTGCTTCATTGTAGTTCTTTGGCTCAATCAGTGAGATAGGCTCACTGATTGACTCTAGGAATCGATCGGTTTCTTCTGTATTAACATCGGTTTCTTCATTGTAGTTCTTTGGCTCAAGAAGAAACATTGTAGTCCAGGTAATTCTCTATAGTTAACTCAAGGAATCGATCGGTTTCTTCTTGAGATAGGCTCTGGTACCTCCTATGTTGGAACATGCAAAATGGTGTGAAGAAGGATGTTCCAAAAATACTCTTATTCTTTAGACTCTGGTTGGTCTACTGATTGATCAGATGTTCCAACATAGTCCGGCTGCTCAGGGGAATTCTCCTGTGTTCTAACATGCTTAGCATCTGGTTCATCTTCTTTGCCACTCGAACCCTCTTTGTCATAGAATCATCCAAAACTACATTTATAGACTCCATAAGAGAGTGTGTTGGTAGATTGTAAATATGGTAAGCACGACCGTTCACAGTATACCCCAAAAATATTCCCACATCACTACGATTATCAAACTTAGCCAATTGATCTATATCTAAGAGAATATAACACTTGCTTCCAAATATATGAAAATGAGATACACTTGGATTCCTTCCCTTCCGAATCTCCTTTGATGTTTTGCTAGTAAAAGGCCGAAGATACACACGATTTATCTTATAACAAGCTGTATTAACAGCTTCTGCCCACCATTTTTTGTGCATTCCTTTTCCTGCAAGCTTGATTCGTGTCATCTCTTATTGTGTTCTATTGTTCCTTTCTACAATACTGTTATGCTGTGGAGTGATTGGACCAGAAAACTCATGCTGAATCCCAAGTTCATCACAGAAATCATTGAATTGAGAATTTTCAAACTCTCTGCCACGATCACTTCTGATTCTGACAATCTTTCCTACTGGACTTCCTTTCTCTGTCTGCAAATTTATCACCAAACTTTGAAACACATCCACAGTATCCGATTTTTCTTTAAGCAAAGCCACCCAAGTGTATATAGAAAAATCATTAACACACACAAAGATGTACTTCTTACCACTCATGCTAGGTGTGTTGCATTGACCCATTAAATCCATATGAAGTAATTCAAGATTCCTTGATGTAGTAATATAATGTACTGAAGAGTGAGGAGATCGAATTTGTTTACCTTGTTCACATAGACCGCATACAATTCCACTTTTGGTCGTAAGTGTGGGCATGCCTCGTACTGCCTTTGAATTTGCAAATTTCACCTAGGTTTTGTAGTTGATATGACCAAGCTTCCTATGCCACAGAGTGCCTTCATCTTTCTTTTTTAATTTAGACATCTAACTTCTTTCTCCAAAAGGTAACAATTGTCTGATGATCGAATACCAAAAAGTACTTTATATTTGCCATGTCGTACAAAATATTTATCTTTCTGAAACTCAACTATCATATTATCATCACACAATTTACTTATGCTCAATGATTTTACTTTTAGATCTTCAACAAGTAGTACACTAGTGAACACAGGAAGACCTTCAATGTGCAATTCACCATTGCCAATAACACGAGTCCTCTTTCCATCTCCAAAAGTAATAAAATCACCATCATATGGTTCAATTTTTGTCAGAAACTCCTAAGTTCCAGTCATGTGTCAAGAGCGCCCACTAACAAAGTACCACGAATCTCTAGAATATGTAATAAGAGAAGTATGAGCAACAAGGAAAATATTAATGCGTTTAGGAACCCATACCTTTCGAACCATCTTTGACTGTTGGGCATCATCTATGTTGGAACATGGAGATAAATGTCGTCCATTCATGACATCTTTGAGTAATCTGAGACATTTTTTCTTAGTATGGCCTTGAAACATGTAATAGCTACAGATGAGAGGTTTCCGTTGATGATTTCGGATAAACTTTCTCTTTATCTCTTGAAATTCTGCCTTGAGATTTTCCGTATTGCCTGATGGATTGTTATAACCAATTCCTTGGCGATCTCCAAAGCTTTTTCCCATGGTCAGAATGTCATCGAGCTTTGCCTTTCTAGTATTTAACTTAGTGATTATTGTTGTTGCCATCTCTACTCTCTCAGTCATAGAATGTAGTCTCAATTTCAGATCCTTGATTTCATTCTCAATATTTTCAACCAGTACTGCTATTTCCTTCTTCGTCTCGACCAGTTGATTCTTCTCCAACTTTAGGGACTTTTTTTACATCAAAAACCTTCAACCACATGTCATACATTTTTTCGTATGCAGTATAGATCTCTTCATCACTCAGGGTTGGTCTTCATCATCACTGGAAGTGTCGTCAGCTTCTATGTTGGAACATAAAGATTTATCTGTATTGGAACATACAAATTTGTCTATGTTGGAACATACATCCACACATTCCGTATCATCGTGAATTTTTGCTCTAAATACCACATAATTGCTGGTAAGTCCTCTTCATCTTTCTCATCTTCTTCATCCTCACTCCACGAGGTTACATACGACCTTCCTTGCATCTTTCAGGTAGTAGCACATTAAGCCTAGATATGCCCAAAACCTTCACATTCTCTACATTGAATCCTCCCTAGCTGTTTCGCTTCACCACCTTGATTTCTAACGACTTGCTGATTTCCTTGAGAAATTCTTAGTGATGAGAACAATTTCTTTAATGTCATCCTTACTATCTGATTCGTGCTAATCTCGTGATGAAGATACTTTGAAGGCCAACTCATTCTGAGTTTTCTTTGCAGGTTGTTCCATATTCATCTCATACGTCCGTAGTGATCCCATTAACTCATACAAGGACATTGTGGATACATCTGTAGATTTTTCTATTACTGCAACCTTCATTGAAAATCTCGTAGGCAGTGATCTCAATGTCTTCTTCACCAACTTATATTCCTTGTAGGCTTTTCCCAGTTGATAAGCCATATTGTAGATGTCTCTGAGTTTCCATTGAATGTGGAAATTGTATCATCTTCCTCCATTTTCATTTCTTCAAATTTTGTAGCCAACATCTATAATTTGGATTCACGTACACAACTGGTTCCTTCATGTACAGTCTGCAAAATATCTCATGCTTTCTTAGCCTGATGACACGTAGAGATGAGCCAAAACTGATTTTTCATCCACTGTTGTGAAGATAGCATTCAATGTTTTTTAATTTACCAGTGAAGCCTTCAATTCATCTGGAGACCATAATGATTTATCCTTGAGCTTTTGTTTCCTAGAACATGACTCTCCTTCTTTCTCCTTCGAGCTGGTTTCTTCATCTTCAATTGGGGGATCCCACTCGGTTTCAACAAAGTGTCATGCAAGTTCATCCGGTGAATTAATAAAGACTCTCATGTGTGTCTTGCAGTAGTTGTAGTTTGTTCATTCTAGCAGTGTTTGCCGAGACACAGAAGCTCCTTCTTTTATCGCCATGGTAAAACTGGATCACACTTTCCTTGACACAACTAAGGTAAAAAATAAGTGACCAAGCTCTGATAGCAAATGAAATTTTGGTTCTACTATTTTAGCTTAACTATTAGACTTATGTTCCAATATAGAGTATCTAACCAAGTATGTAAAGCAAATAACGAATGAGACACACAACTTGGTTACGCAGTTCGGTGAAATCCACCTACATCTGCGAGGCCTGGCCTAGTTCAGAATAAATCCACTAATTGGAAAAATATAGTGCAAAGTACACCATACAACTATACTTATATTCTAATTATTAACGTGTAGATTTTGCTAGCTCTCCTTGCTATTCGCATTGATCAAACTCCCTCTGACCTCAAAAATCATCGACACTAGATCTCCTCCTCCCGAGGGATTAAGTTATATGAATCTGAAATTGATCAATATGTCACTTATGTTGGAACATATGAAATATGGCTTTTGCAAATCTCTCAGAAATATGTAAATCATGTATGTTGATTTTCTTGATTCAAATTATCAGAGTTGCAGCCATGATGTCCAGCATAAGTAGTCCTATGAGCAGATCGGAATGCTCCATATTTATCTCCATAATATTCGTATTCCTCATCTGCTTCTGAAGCAAATCCAAATCCCATTAATAGAAGGATTTTCCTTATCTCAAATATCTCATAAATCCAATTCCATAATTATAGATATTTTCCATAAATCCATTATGCTTCAAAATGTCTAATCAAATATTGCGCAAACTACAAGTTTCCATAATTCAATATCTCGCAATATTCTGATAATCAAATATGATTCTTCCTGTATCTTCCAACATGGAACATTTTCTTTTTCAACATTAGTTCACAAATGCCAACTCAATAATCAATGAAGTCCACACGACTTTTCAGGAGCAGGTGGAGTCACAAACCTTCCCACCCTGAGTCACCCATATTTTTTTTACAAGCACCCATCTACACCAAAATCATGCCAGAACAAGGCCCTCACAAAGGCCCTATCAGAGTTGCTCTGACTGCTTCAACAGTCCAAGGACAAACTGCTCCATGTCAAGCCCATGATAAAGTTTGGCATTAATATTGGCACCGTCTGTGGGGATCGACGTCAAGACCCTCACCCAGCTCCTGCAGCTACGCTCGAGCAAACCTGCAAACCAGCAGTCAGAAGCATCTACACAGAGCTAAGCAAATATATTGTTCATACAATTTTTATGTTCATTTTCATTTTTAAAGGGGAAGAACACACCCAAATTCATGGCTTATTCATTTTTTGAGAAGAAAGAAAATGAAGCAGAACGATGATGAGCCAGAATAGAGAGCCGACCCAACAATTGGGTTAGACGAACTGCCTCGGCCCAACTCAACGAGTTAACTCGGCCCAACTCAGTGAGTTGACTCAGCCCAACTCATCGAGTCAACCAAATTCCACTCAACAACCTCACCAAAACAAGGGTTAGAGTCGATGGAGAGTCAATCACGACCCTCACCTTTCTCACCAGCGAAGTCTACTCACCACCTTATTGACGGAACCGGCAAAGACTTATCCCGGTGAGCCTAACAACCATCCACCATTTTCATCGACTCCAATGCCCGGCGAATTAGGCGAACGATGAGAGAATTTTGTCGACGATCATTCATAGACGCCGTCTCCTCCGGTGAGACGCAACTTACCAACACATGTCGTAATTTCCTGGTGAGACAGATATTAAAGACACCATCGGCGGAAGAAGTAAAACAAGAGGAAGAAACACGATGTGGCAAGAAAAAAAAAGAAAAGAAAAGGAAGAAAAAAAGAAAAAGAAATGCAATTCAAAAAGGAAATGCAAGTCAAAAAGGAAAAAGCCAGTCAGAAAGAAAGAGCAAGTCCAACACTTAGAGGCAGAAAAGAATGGAGGAAAATAAATGAGACAAAGAAAAAGCAAGGTAGAGTTTAATACAAGCTTCCTTCCCTAAAAGAAAAAAAAGGGAGGAGAAGGAGTAATAATATTATTACTGTGCCTTAATTTATTCTTCCTATTTTCAGATAAGGCACCAATAGCTAATATTTGGTGCAACATCAAAGACTCAACAGAGCCCAGGGCAAGCACAATTCAGGGCAGGAGAAAGACTTGGCACAACCCAAAGAAAATGACCCAGGGCAAGCATCGAGACTACATGAATGATTGGTGTAGCAGCAAGATTCACCATAGCCGAGAGCCAGAGCGCAGAGCATAGCCAAAGTAAGGTATGCCAGCAGCCCGCATGACGGAGTCTCGCAAACTGCGGTGGAGCATCGACATGGTAAGGCTAGCTGTATCATCAGCCATCAAGGTTATAAGTACACATTTTCACTTAAATAATAACATCAACATATCTCTCTGTGGAAGCATAAGTAAATAAGTTTCGAGCAGAATCACATAGGTCAATGAAATAATTATTTGTCGAATACTACTATACGTAATTAACGTATGCTAGTAACAAAATAATTCATGAAATTTCATATGTGATTGTCACGTTGAAATCTAAAACTAAAGGCATTATGTATGAGTACTTAAAGGAAATAAGGATTCATGTAAGTGCCAGTTACATTTTACATGCTTTTGCCTTATTAATTTATGCATGATAGCATGGTTAATAAAGTCGACTCTTATAGTGTTTATTAAAGAAAAAACTGAAAATAAAGAGTTGATACATTATGCCATCTTTTGGATTGATACATGCTAGCGTGGTCTGTTTAAATTGAGACACGTTGGAATGAAGTGTTTAATTGTATAGGTGTGGCTGTAAAATAACAAGTAAAATACCCTTAGCAGCATGAAAGGAAAGTACACAACTTAAAATGCTAGGACAAAAGAAATCTTAGCCACCATCCTGTAAGATAGGACGTTGATCAAATCTCAGCCTGTCTAGGCAGGGCAAGAATCATCCTTAAGCTTACATGAACAGGGTAAGGCTTTGACGGGTTATCGCTAGAGAAAATTTAATCCTCCTTCCTGTTGTGGCAGGGCCAGGACGTAGCATCCTCAAGAAAATGTGGTACGACCGTACATGTTATACATGAAATTATGCATATGAACAGTACTTACACTTGTATACCTTGTGCGGGTGAACAATAACACCCACTATGATTTTGAAGAACTATATTATGATTATTGTTAAACTGATGCATGTTAGTAATGTCCGCCAAGGCGGGAGTGTTAGCATGAAATGGTTAATTATACATGCATGACAGGTAAAACGATAAACAAAGCACCCTTAACCTCATGAAAGCCATGGTCACAACATGATACGCTACGGGGAAAGAAAGCTCAGTCTTTAACCAGCTCAAACAGGGCAGTCGTCACCCATCAACCTATCCATGCAGGGCAATGGTTAACCTGAAGCATGTTTAGACAAACTAACAACCACCCCTCACTTCGCTCAGGTAGGGCCATGACATTATAGGAACGATATTGCTTTAAATGAAAACTATGAAATTGAAGGAATTGTATTGCTTTAAATATTTCTTATCTTCCCCTCAAGACATACGTACGAAAGTTATTGTGCATTTACATGCCTTTGTCATTCATTCAATGCATTCTAGCATTGTGGAAAAGAGTTAATGTGTTATTTTCTCTTCCAAACCAACACATGTTGACGTTATTCACGTAAGCATGAAATATTTAGTCTTACAAGACAACAGGAAAAGGAAAATGAATCTTCGTCCGCAGCCAGCGCCGGAGAAAAGCCCGATCCAGGCTAAAGTTGTCGCGCTGGCGCCAACAACCAGCGCAAGTGCAAGACGGTTTTCAAAGGGGATAAGGAAAAAGAATCTCCCGCCACTACCAGGGTCGGAGAAATGCTCGATCCAGGCTAAAGTTTCGGCCACTACAAGCAGAAATAGAGTGAGATTTGGTGATTCTCGAAAGACTTATGGTAGCTTTAAGAAGGTAAAATCATATCTAACTAAAATACCTAAAATAAAGGTGATATATAGCCAAATTCATCAAGATGAATCTTGAATTAATATTGTCTTATCTAATCTTACCAAATCATATTCAATCAGAACTAAAACTCCTAAATTACAATATTTTGAAATTATATGAGCACAGTGCCTCACTAAAAAATCCAGTGAGAAAAAGTGTGCAGCGTTAAACTCATAAAAATACCAAACTAAAAAAGCTATAATAAATTATATTTATAATATCGTATCAAAAAATACCATACCTTTGACTCCTAATAGATGCACTAAAGCATATTTTCCTATATATAGCTATCAATACCTCATCTTTTGATCACATTAGATATATTTTCCAATGCAACACAACTTTAATTTTATATGAACCATAACCAGAGATAAGCAAATGTAGTTGATTGAAATAGTAACAAGAAAACCTACCACAAGAAAATCTCTGACATGGTCCATAGTTAATTGAGTCTTGGCATCTCCTCCATCTTTGAGCTGCAAAAGAACCTGCACAAAATCCCTCCCCTTATTCCCTCCTCTCTTCACCTGCCTATCAGTCTGTGTTTTCTGCTCAATTATTCGCTCGAAAACTTGTTCCAGTTTGGAGATGACCACTTTCATCTCCTTCTTTGCACCCTGCAAATCAAGCCAAGCCAACCATGGGAAGAAATTAGACACATTAGGCTTCCCCAACAACTTTATCACAATATCCCTGAATTCAGCCTTGATATCCGCCCGTTCTTTCCCCTCAATAGTACCACCCACAACATGCTTGTGATCACATTTAGGACTGTCAAGAACATTTGCTCTCCTACATTAACAGGACTTCCCTTTCGATCAAACAAGTACTTCACAGTTTCCCTCATTTCCTGTTAATGTGAACGCGAGTGGTGTTAATTAATGACATTTTATAAACTTTCAGATAGATGTTAAATCGTAACAAAAAAAATCTCGATACAACTTCATCTAGGGACCGGGGGAGCAGTATTACAAACACGACTCTCCATGTCGAACGGGGAGCAGGAAATATGATATATGCTTAGTGCAAGAATCATGGACTTCAATCATAAAATCAATATGTACTATGTAGAGGCGACCCATGATCTTATATACAAACAAATACTTTGTCAGTGTGATTCTCAACTCTTACGAGAGCTTGAATTTTTGGGGGTGTTTTTACTAAAGTTGGACGCTGAGGGGGCTGAATAATTAAAACTGAAAATAAATAGGTAAAACGCATTCTTTAAATGCGTCTTTACTGTGGGGTAAATGATTGTTTATTCTGCGCCCGTTTTCATTTAGTAGAATTTTAAAAAAAAAGGAAAATTCAGGAGGGCGCATTTGGAGAATGCGCCCTCGGTACTGTTTTATTTTTTAAAAAAATTCTGGCATTTTAATGTTGGGGAAATTATGGAAAAACGAAAAATATTTGGGAGTCATTATAATATTATTTTTCGTATAATCCACGTGTGGCTACACAAGCGCATGTAATCCACGTGTGGCTACACAAGCGCGTGTAATCCACGTGTAGCGCGTCTTATATTTTTGTACAAATAATTATAATATTATAATTTTTTCTTTGAAAATAAATATGAAGTATGATTCATATGAACTATATATAAAATAGTTATATTTATTAATAAATTTTAATTCTAAAATAATATATTAATAAATTTTAATTCTAAAATAATATATTAATAAATATATTAATAAATTTTAATTCTAAAATAATATATTAATAAATAATATATTGCTCTGAAAATAATTCATGTGGCTACACAGGCGCGTGTAATCCACGTGCGACGCGTGTAATCCACGTGTCACTACGCAGGCAACCCGTAAGGATTTTCAACTACAAATAATATGAATTTTCAAGTAAAAAACGTGTTCATATTAAAACGTGTTAATTTGGATTACACGCGTCACACGTGGATTACACGCGCCTGTGTAGCCACGTGGATTACACGTGCCCACGTGGATTATTTTCAGCACAATATTAAATTTATTAATATATTATTTTAGAATTAAAATTTATTAATATATTATATTAGATTATTTTGGAATTAAATTTTGTTAATAAATATCACTATTTCATAATTTATACAAAATAATAGTTATAAAATTCTAATATAAATATATTATTATTTTATATACATCATTAATTTATTATTTTTATACTATAAATAGAAATATTTATAATATAAATATAACTATTTTATATATTGGAAAGAACCATACTTTATATTTATTTTGAAAGTAAAAATTATAATATTATAATTATTTGTATAAAAATATTAAAATTATATATTGTAAATGAATCATTCTTCTATTTTATATTTAATAACAAATGAACCATATTTTAATTATTATTAGTATAAAAATATTATAATATTATTTTTTGAGTTGTATATTGGTCAAATTTAAATAAAAATATAATTTTCACATGAACTCATTTTTTAATAATAATATTATTTATAAATATAACCATTTTAATTGAATTATAATATTATTTATAAATATAAATATAACCATTTTAATATTATTTATACTATTTTACTTGAATTATGCTTTATAATTATTTTTGAACAAAATATAATATTTTAATTATTATTTAATATAATATTTTAATTATTATTTAATATAATATTTTAATTATTATTTAATATGATATTTTAATTATTATTTAATATAATATTTTAATTATTATTTAATATGATATTTTAATTATTATTAATTACTCGCGCATGGAGCATGTAGCCACACGGTGTGGC
>JAULKK010000009.1:3297707-3317445 GCA_032355705.1 Rubia peregrina
AATCTCAATTTAGTCCTTGTAAGCCTCGTAGTTTAACTTGTCTTTTAACTTGTTAATTTAGAAAACCAAAACAAAAACCCCCTTTTTATGTGCTTTTCTATATACATATATCTATGTCTAATATAATATTTACTACTATATAAGCAAACATTTAATAATATCTCCTGTTTCTGTGGACGAACCCTACTTGTCACTATCTATTCAGTTGTAGTTAGTACGTAAATAGGGCTTATAAACATCATCTTTGAGAGGTACGGCGACGAGATGTCCACTCTCATCTTCTTCACGAGATGTCTCATCTTATTTCCGTATGCCTCATCTTCTTCACGAGATGTCCACTCTCATTTGGATCTATATTCATTTACAGAGCCCTCCGCTGCACGGCCGTTTCCATCTAGCTCGCGTGTTGTATCACCCTTTACTCAGTTACCTTGCATAGTTTGTTTTAATCATGACGTTCTAGCATTACCTTCGGCCACTCCAGTCCTGATGCATACTTCTCTGGCATCGCTGCCTACTTCTCCAACCATGACAACCATGACTCCGGCCATTTCACCTACGCCCCAGACTCGAATCGCTCCTGCTCTGCATTTCTCTATCACTGCCACCGATGACTCTCCCAAGCCAGCTCCCGCTTGCATGCCTCAAATGACCACTAAGATGATGAATGGTTCTCAATGCCCTTGGTCCTTCTCTGGTTAGGAGGTATCTGGTTTTCTTGCTGCATTAGTTGCTTAGAACTATCACTGCGACCATCGTGCGGCTCTTCGTGAACCTCGTTAGATTTCAGCCATAGATGAGGAAATGAATGCATTTCGCCATCAGCATACTTGGGATTTGATGCCTTGTCAAGATGTGAATGTTGTTGGCTCCAAGTAGGTTTACCATCTCAAGTACCAACCCGATGGTGCTATTGATCGATACAAGGCTCAACTATTTACGTAGGGTTTTTCTTAGATTCCAGGGTTTGCTTTTGATCATACATTTAGCTCTGTTTTGAAGGCATCTATTGTTTGTATTGTTCTTTCCATTGTTACCATGCGTCATTGGTCCCTTCATCTGCTGGATGTCAAGAACACATTCCTAATTGGTGTCCTTAATTCTCTTATTTACATAGCCCAACCAGCTAGCTACAAGGACGATGCCCATCCTAATTATGTTTGTTGCCTGCGGAGAGCCATTTATGGCTTAAAACAGGCTACTTGGGCTTTGTTTCAGCACTTACCTACGCCGGCTTAGCTTTCTTTACAACTCGGTAGACACATTCTTGTTTTTGTCTCTCGAGGTACTAGGCTGCTTTATCTATTTGTTTATATAGATGGTATTATCCTTAAAGAAAATGACTCTTTGGATATTCGTTAGTTCATTGCTCAAACTGATAAAGATTTTTCCATTAAGGACTTTGGCTTTTTACACTATTTTCTTGGTTTGGAGGTTGAGTCTACTTCCTGCAGTTTGTTCTTGGGACAAACCAAATATGCTCGTGATATTCTACATAGAGCTAGGATGACTGATGCTTTTGTTGTCTCTACGCCATTTCTTCGTAGTCTCAGCTTCATAGTAGTACCACTGGGAAGTTTTCCAATCCTTCTCTTTATCTGTCATTGGTTGGTGCTCTGCAGTATCTCACCATCACTCGCTCGAATCTTGGTTTTGCAATCAATTCAGTTATCCAGTACCTTTAGGATCCTAGTGATGATAACTTTTTTGTAATTACTCTTATTCTCCGCTATGTACGCGGGACTATGCACTTTGGTTTGTCCTTTCGCTCAGCTCGCTCTTCCAAGGTGTTGGGTTATTTAAATGTCAATTGGGAGAATTGTCTCGAGAACCGTCATTCTACATATGGGTATGCTATTTTTTGGGTGGAAACCTAGTATCTTGGAGTGCTAAGAAGCAAACCATTGTTTCTTGTTCTAGTTCTATGAGTATCATACCTTGGTGAATACTACGACACAAGTTGTATAGTTATCTCACTTATTGCGTGATCTTTGATTCTTTCTCTCCAGTTCTCTGCTCCTTTGTGATAACAACAGTGCCATCTTTCTGGCTCAAAACCCGATTGGGCACAAGCGGGCAAAACACATTGACATTGATTATCACTTTGTTCATGAGTTGGTTTCTTCAGGAAAGCTTCATCTTCACCATGTTCCTACATCCCTTTAGCTTGAAGACGTCTTCACAAAAGGATTGTCTCATCCTATGTTTAATTTTTTTATGTCCAAGTTTTGTGTCTCTGATCATCCAACACTTCTCTTGGAGGGCGGTTGTTAGTATAGACGTTATCGGTGATTGAGATATGATAAGATTGATATATATTTTATTTCCTTTCAAACTCTTGTGACCAATATAAACCATACTGATCATCATAATAAAGCATCCAAACATTTAGTCTTTACAATCTCTCTTTACCATCATGGAAAATTTCTCGTCCCCGACTCCCCTGATCATGATGCAATCGATTGAATTTGAAAAACTCAGCCAAGAACTGATCCCACCGCCAAAGATATCACTACTAGCAAAGGTTGTTGGATAATTTGGTAATAGTTGGGTAATTGAATCTTCATCAAGGTCTGTATTCATCAGTATTAATAGGTTAAATGTACAACCATATGAGAGATAATCAAGGAGAAGATAAATATGAATCCTAACAATACTGATTAATGTATTTTGACTAACACACCCCCATAGTTGAAGTGGGAGCTCGGTGGATACAAATACTGGACCGGAAATCCATGAATAGAGGAGATGGAAACCCCTTGGTGAAACTAGTGAAAAAATGCCTATAAAAGACGGTTATATCAGAACAAAGAAGACACTTCGATTGGGGTCCAAAATAGGTTCGGATTTTGAAACCTATTGCTAAAATTCTAAAAGAAACTGTTGGAAATCTAGGTTTCTGACAATAAGAAAAACAAATCCGAGAAACAAAAAAACATGAAATCATTTACAAAGGGGCTAAAATGAAGATATATGTAACCAAAACAAAACAATAAATGGAAAAAATGAATCCAAAAACTAAAAAACATAAATCTACTACTAAAACTACAAATCTGGAAACCAGAGAAGAGGAAGCGGCGTGGCACAGTGAGGGAGCATTGATTATTGAGGTGAGAGAGCATCACTGTGGTGGAGAGATCCGTGAGGTGGAGGGCTCAACCATGGAGGCATGCTAAGAAGTGTGGGAGTGTCATCGCGGTGAGGGAACAACGAGTTACCAAAGAAGAAGGAGGAGCAACACGGTGGTGGAAGGCTTAACAATGGTGGCAGAGAGTGGGCTTAGTGACACGGTGGTGGATGGCAAGCTCAGTGGAGGACGAAGGGAGATGGTGAAGGCAGCGTGGTGTTGGAGAAAAGAAAGAGTCGCAAATGCCTTGTAAATTTTTGAGGGAGTAAAACTGATGGGTGTGAAAACCCTATGTTCATGGGTTTTTACATTAGGCTAAAAAGTGAGTCCATAAAAAGAGGTTCTACAATTAGAACCACCTCTAAAACAAAGGGTGGCCTGGGATAGCACTTCCAAACTCATAACTTATTTCGGACCCTTATAAAATCAATTAAGGGTGGTTCTACTTGTAGAACTGCCTTTATTTAATTTTTTATTAAAAGCAGAACCTCATTTAATCAATTTAGAACCGCCTTTACAATTAAAAAGGTTACCTGGGAGGGAGTTCCGAACTCGGAACCTATTTCTGGCCTCGATTAAAGACAATTTTGTCGGAACCACCTTCTAACTATGCCTTTAATAGAGCCTTCTCTACTAGTGTGAAGATGTCGGTATACTGATGAGCAGTGCAACATGGACTACTCGAACCTGACTAAGGGCTACATTTTCGCGAAGAAAAGTGCAAGTCAATCTTTATATGTTTAGTGTGTTGATGTTGCACTGGGTTACTTGAGAGATAGACGGTGGAGATGTTGTCGAATTAGACAAGTGTAGCGCATTGGAGGGGGATCACGTATATAACAAAGTAACTTCCGTAAGCAACATGTCTCAGCCATAGCATTGGCGACAACTCTATACCGGCCACTTCGCTGGATCAGGAGAAATAAATTGTCGCCAAAATACACATAATATCCAGATGTGGAATGACGGGTATCACGACACCCAGCCCAATTGGCGTAGAAGTAGGCTTTGAGAATCGAGCTGAAAGATGACTGGAGCTTGTATATATTGATATGCGTTATATTTTGTTCATATTTTATGGGATTATTTTGATTTTATTGAGATATAATTTGCACTTAAGGTATTTTTGGTGCAGGAATTTATGATTATGAAGAATTTGAGAAGAATTTGTACATTGTACTATTTTCCCTTGATCAACGATGTTTTTCCACTAGGTTTTCCAGGTTAAGTTTTAAATGAGGCAATGTGATTTAATGGAAAGTGTTCTTATGTTATGAGACATTATTCTAGAGATGAAGGAGAGGAACTAAAAACATAATTGCTGAAGTGTTAGAGAGCGAAGAGTGAATTATTGAGGAGATTTGTGTTTGGTAACGGGTCCCGTCCAATGTGGAGAAATCCTACACATGTTCTTATCCCATTTCTAAGTTGTATCTTTCTTGGATTTTAGTTCAATACTTCATTAAGGTTAGTTTTTATTAAAGTTCCTTTAAGAAGCTATAAAACGAGTTTTGTTAAAACTTATTAAAGCTTCTTTATGGTCCATCCTAGAATTAAAATTTTTTGGATATAAATAGGAGACAAACTCTTGATGACAGAGGAAGGGGAGAAGAGTTAATTTTCAAAAGTTAATGCAATAAATTAGTATCGTAGTTTCTTGGTTTTCAACGGCAGGATTCAACTTTGTTGGCTTTGGAATCAATTCATTTCCAATTCATTTCTTCATTGAGCGTTGCACAACCCTTAAAATAATTCTTGGTTTGCTTTCTTTAATTTCCTTGTCAGTTATTTACATTAATTATATTTTACGTTAGATTATTTATTATTTATTTTAATTAATATGAGTAGCTAATTATTTATTCAACATAGAATAATGAATCACTAATTCAATGAATCGGTGAGGGTTAATTGATTTTATAATTATTATCGGTGAATTTTCAATTATTTAGAGCAAAATTTATTCTTATTTACTTTTGAGCCTGGTCAACTTGATTTTGATTGAGATAGTGCTAATTAATTCCACCAATTCGTAATTATTGGCATGAGCTAATGAATATAAACTCCTGTAAAAATCTTAAATCGTTGTAACAGAGGTAGGGAATAATTGGGTAGATAACTATTACTTGCAAACACTTGGGTAGTTATTTGTATTTGGGTTCTTTTCATGTTTATTCTATTGGAGTATTTATCTGGTTTTGCGACTACTTGCTAGATGTATTCCGATAAGGGAAGTAGCTAGTTCAGCAAATATTTGGGGTAGTTCGGCAAATACTTTCTATCCTATAACTGGTTGATTTCTGGATAATAATTTATCATTGTGCCAAGGATCAGGTAAAACTAGTGTGGATTTATTCAAATACCGAATTGCTTCTCCATTTGACAATCGATTTTATAATTTTCCCCCCTGTGAATTCCTTATTTTTTAAAGAATAATTTATTCTCATTTACTTTTGAGCTTGGTCAACTTGATTATATTGATATAGTGCTAATTAATTCCACCAATCATTATTGACAAGGGTTAATGAGTAGCAACTTCTGTAAAACCCGCAAACTATCGTAACATAGGTAGGGAATAACTGGGTAGATAATTATAACTTGCAAATGCTTGGGTAGTTATCTGTATTGGGTTCTTTTCATGTTTATGCTTTTGTAGTATTTATCTAATTTAGCGAATACTTGCTAGATGTATTCCGATAAAGGAAGTAGCTAGTTCAACAAATACTTGCTAGCCATCGACGAGGTAAGAAAGAATTCAGCAAATACTTTCCATCCTATAACATGTTGATTTCTAGATAATAATTTATTATTGTGCCAATAATCGAGTAAAACTAGTGTCAATTTATTCGAATACTGAATTGCTTCTCTATTTGATAATATCTTTGTAGTTTTAGTTTTATTAATTATTTTATTAGTTGATAAAATCACTCTTTTACACTAAAGATTGGTGGCTACACCAAAATTGATCTTTAAGAAATTAAACTTTAACTGCACCGTTCTCTGTGGGTCAACCCAGGTTATCACTGTGCTACATCAATTCTTAGCATATATCATGAAATATTTGGTGATTTAATTAAACATCACATATCTTATAATTCATTTAAGTGCCTGGAAGTGGGGCTCTCTCGGATCATGCATGAAGAGGCAAATCTATTGTACGTTATAAGCAATGTCTGACCTCGTGAATGTAAGATATTGTAGGGCACCAGCGAGACTGCGGTAGACAGCAGATCAAGCAGTGGTAGACCAACCTAGGTGCCCAGCTTGGACTTGGTGTCGACGGGCGTGGTTGCTGATTTGCATGTAGTCATCTTGAATCGGTCAATAATTTCCCAAGCATACTTTTATATAGACCTGGCTGATTCTTTGTAACAGATATTCCAAGGAACAAGCTTAAAGGGGCCAGATCTATCATGGTAAACTCCTTGCCAAGCGAGTATAGTAGTGGGGAAATGACAAAGAGCGGTGAATGAGGCTATGAGAATGATGTCGTCGCCATATACGATTAGGTAGGCAGTCTCACCTTGAGAGCTGAAGATGAACATTGGATGATCACTATGACTGCCTTTAAACCCAATCTGGTAAAGATAGATAGCGAACATGTGGTACCGTGCCCCCGAGTCTTTCTTTAAACTATAAAGAGACTTGTGCAAGAGGCACACATAACTAGGGTGTTGCAGGTCGAAGAAACCAAACATTTGATGCATTTACACTATTTCTTACAAGTGGTCGTATAAGAATGTATTCTTGATGACAAATTGGTGGATAGGCCAAGAGCGAGACCGAGAAATGTTAAGAATCAGGCGAACGGTGGCCGGTTTCACGATAGGGATGAAAAGTTTCATCACAATCAACTCCCACCTGTTGAGACTTGTCGTTAAAAATTAGATGGGCCTTATGTCTCTCTAGCGTACTATCAAACCTATACTTATCCTTAAACAGCCACATGCAGTGAATAATACTAGTACCAAGTGGCCTTGGAACCAAGTCCCAAGTGCCATTTTTAATAAGATCACTAAATTCATCTTATGTGGCTTAAGGTTCTACAGGGCACGGACTGGGGAGGTTGGGAGGGGAGAGATGGAAGAGGAGGATGCCAGAAGATTGTATTTGGGATAAGTTCTATATATACCAACCTAATGATAAGTGATCATTGTGTGACTAGAAGGAGGTGGTGCGACGGAAGATGTATGACTATGTCGTGGGGAGGGTGGGGCTGTATGATGATGGTGAGGGTGAGGGAGACGATTGTTGTACGACAGAGGCTGGATGATTGTGAGTTTTTGATATTTGTTGGAATATGTCAATGAGAAGATATGATGGGTCAAAGGGTGGAACGTCATTATTAGACGTAGAGCTGATCCCATGTTGGTTTGCAAAAGGGAATGTCGTATCGTCAAATATGACGTGGCAGGAAGTGATGACTCAGTGTGAGCCAAAGACCAAGTAATGAGATCCTCTATGATTTGAATAGGGGCTGAGGTAGAGACACAGGATAGAAAGATGAGCTAATTTATGAGAAGTGGTGGCAGAGTTGTTTAGATAACACAAGTAACCGATGATGTGGGGTGGGAATATGTAATCTTTTATTGGCATAAGATATAGGTTGATGTGTTGTTGGGTATGACTTTGGAAGACATGATATTGTTGAGATATGTGGCTAAATGAAGTGTCTCAACTCAAAAACTGGGTGGTAAGGAGGCATGTGTGATTAAGGTGCAGGTAATGTCATTGAGAGTGCGAGGTGCTCGCTCAACCTTTTCATTTTGAGGGGAAGTGTGAAAGCAGGCATAACACATTAACATGTGGTTTAGTTCATAAAATTGTGCAAAAGGATTGATTGACAAATTGACCACCGTTGTCACATTGAAAAACTTTGACATTACTGTGAAAATTTGCTTTAACCATGCTATGATGTAACACAAATTCAGAGTATACATCTGACTTGTTTTCTAGAGGAAAAATCTAAATAAATCTAAAAATTCATCCAAAAATAATAGGTAATATTTAAAACCACCGATGCTATAAATTGGAGATGTCTAAATATCACTATGAATATTATCAAAAGGTTTAAGAGTAATAATGTGAGAATAGAAAAAGGGAAGACACTTATATTTAGCAAGTTGACAAACTGAACAAATGGGCGAACATGTGGATTTATTAAAAATAGAATCCCGACGCTTGAGAATATCTAAGATGTGGTCACCTGGTTAACCTAGACGAGCATGCCAAGGTGGTGATTGTGAGGCGACAAAAGTAGTTTCTGGGGGGTCTAGTGGCCCAGTACAGATCTCCAAGGCTATTACATCTTGTTTTTATTTCCTTGATGTGAGGTCTTTATAGAAAAACCAACAAGATCAAATTCCACATAGACATTATTATTAGTTTTGAATTTTTGAACATCGCCCAATTTTTTAGAATATCATGAGTGTCTAAAACATTTTTCAAATAGTAAGGTGGAGATGTATTTAGGGTTGCAGAACCTTTACCAACAACATGAATAGTGTTTCCATTACCAACATAAATAGGTGATATATTGCTCGAAATAAAATAGGTAGGTACGAAGGGCAACTGAATCCACGATCATGTGGGAGGAAGCCCCGGTGTCCATGTACCAATTTTTGGAGGGCTTTTAGGGTGACATAGTGCTAAAAGTCAGAGATAGATCACCCGAGTACTGCTCCTGCGATCTGGGTGAATTTTGGCCCAGATAGGGATGCTGCCCAAAAATTGCTTGTTCTGGCCTAAAAGGGATGAAAGCCCAAAAGCTTGGCCTAGGTTCTCTTGCACATCAAAAGCAAGTCCTGGGCCGAAATTGTGAGAAGACATTGTCACAGTGGAAGAAGCTCTTTGCATTGGACAATTCGGGTAAGGACAAGGCAGAGGGTTCAATCCAATTAACTAGTGATAGCTCCCCATCGACAAGTACCATGGCGAAGGTGTGACATGGCTCTGTTTTTTACGTTCACCGTACAACTGCGAATGCCCCCCCCAACAGGGGCATTTCTTCGTCCACAGACATGCCACAACTGTGTCATTGGTTGCCCAGTTTCCACCGATGTCGGTCTTGTCCTACCAGTGACAAAGAGGGTGTGTGTCCCGTCTGTGGGGCGATTACAGTGAGTTTTCACCCAGGTAAGTATGTTTCGGGCAACGGAGAAAGAGGTCACCAATGCCATTTAACTAATGATGCTTCCGAGGGTGTGTCAGGAAGCGGACAGGTTGTTCATGAGTTGTAGACAAGTCACTGCTCACTAACAGTGTTCTCGACATCTTCGAGTTAATCAACCAGAGATTTGAGATGTTGACGATATGCAAAAATGGTGGGAAAAATTCTAGTCGTGCGTTAATGAACCATCTTTCAAGGTCATAAGCCCAGTCGGTGTGGTTTTCATGGAAGATACCTTTGACGAAGAACCAAGGATCACGAGCAATTGAACCGACTTGCATCATAGTGAGAAGAAAGTTGTCACTGATTGTGTATTAAATCCAACTAAGAACAAAGGAGTCTAATTGTTTCCATTTGGCTTCAGGGATATCGTCCAGATGAGAATAGACGTTGTTGTGGTCCAGAACATTGTCTACACGGATTATGATTTGGAAGAGTTTGGCCCAAGTATGATACTATACCTTTTGGAGATCCAACATGAGAGGTATTTGATTACAAATGTTTGTAATTGATTGAACCGAGTGAAAAATCGAGACCGCAGCAAGTTGATGTTATTGTTGCTATTGTAGTGGTGCGGTGGAAGAGTTGTTGTTGTCAACACTGAAATTAGTGGTTTCACCAAAGGAGGTGACCATCGCAGGAATAAGAAAATAGTGAAGATGGTTAATTACGAGAAAAGAAGAGGAAATAAGAAAGTAAGTTTTGTTGTAGTTCTGATACAATGTAATATGGAAATAGTTGGATAATTGAGTCCTCATTGAGGCACTATGTATTCATCAGTATTAATAGAGTGAATTTACACATGTATGAGAGAAAATCAAGAAGAAGATAACTATGAATCCTAAAAATATTAACTAAGTCATTTGACTAACATGTTGAAGTTCAACCTTGAAAAACAAACATTGGACGACCTCAGAGGCAAGCTAATCACCATATCCTCGAAGGAAAAATGGTTAACGAAGAGGAAGCTATGACAACTCAGGAAGCCCAATGAATCACCACCGCTAAATCTCCAATTGATACCACTGGATCTCCCCAGCTCGTTGATGGTGCGAGAGCGGAATGTGTTTTCCTCTCCAACTCACAAGATTATGAAGAAAATTGACAAGCAGCTCGAGAAGAAGACCTTGGTGAAAAATACCAATGACAAAGAAGGTTGCTTTGCAAAACCACAGTTTGAAACAAAACTATGGTCGAACTAAGTGGAAGTTGGACATGGAAAGTTCATCTCACAATTCTGCAAACACGAGTATTATGAAACAAAATAATGAAACCAATCCCAACGAGGTATCTTGATACGAGTATCTAAATCTCATTTGTGAAGCAGATTCATGATGAATATTCGAAGATCACATGGAAGATATGCTTGGATACCAACTGATATGAATCTCTTTACTAAGATCATGTTTGCCGAATGTTTAGAAGCACTTATCAACACGTGAATCAAAGCATTTTTTGGAAAAAAGATACTTGAAATTTGTTGAAGAACACAACTTGATTTTCAGTGTCACAAGACCTACTCCACGAACCAAGCACCACTTGCATGTTTAACACAAAAGAACTATGAATTCTAAGAACTAAATAAAAAACTAAACCGAATGTTTAAAATTTTGAATAAGTAACAAGTTTAAACTCAAAATATGATGTATTTGATTGATAGAAGGTGATTGAAAATGTTGAAGACCATCCTCTATTTATAGTGTATACGTTCGGCCATATGGAGACATGTTTTGATAAATCCTGACAGACATTGGAATGACTTATAGCAGTTTTAAGAAAATAAAACCATATTAAACTAAATTACCTAAATTAAATCTAATCTTGGCTGAATTCACAAGCTAAAACCTAGCCAAATTCTGCCTTATTTAGTCTTACCAAATCTTATCTAATCTTTCCAAGTATGATCAGATATAACAAGATTTGAATTGATCTTCTAAGACCTAAATGAAGCCATGAATCATCTCAAATAATGCCAACATGGCCGAGATTATCATGGGCCAAAATGCCATAAAACCTAAACTAAGAATGTTGTAAACTATTGATGAACTAGCCCACTAAATGAAAGTCCCAGCCGGTTCTTTAAGATGCTTCATTAATTATCATCTTCATGCATTTAATCCTTAGAAATAAGAGTGACATTAATCCAAAATATTTCCCTTATGATCTTCAAATCGTCATCATGAATCTATTTCACAAATGACGATATATGTATTAGTATGTCTCCTGTGGTACGAACTAGCCATTTTCTACCTCCGCCATTGGTTGAAACTAGTACAACTGGTGCTAAAAGCGCCTATGCCGACGTGGAAAGTGATGATCCACATTTTTCTCTAAGCCTTTGTTTTCCCGACGTCTCAGAATCCCTTTAGATTCCATCTGAACTTGCCCATGTTAAGCAGCAGGAGTTTGTGCCACCATCTCCGCCGCTGATTGTGGCGGTGCAAAAACTGCAGGACAAGGTATTTGTGCAGTTCACCGTGGAGTTGATTGCCGAGGAGAGAGTTATGGGACGGTAACTGAAGGGAAAATCTAAGGAACACGATGAGGAGTGGGCTTCGTAGATGAGAGGAGGTGAAAAGTAGGGTTTAATATTTAGGAATAGGTAAGGGTAATTGGACTTTTAACATTTTGAGATTTTTCATTTTTCATTAGAAGGGTATAATCGTCCTTTCAATTATTTCTCGCAAAAATTGTCGTTGATTAAGACCATGTACAATGGAAGAAATCATACTTGCAGTTTCTTTCCATTAAATATTATATAATTCTCAATCTATCTCTTCCAACTCACTAAAGTTACTACAAAGAAAACACTCTATTTTTACCTCTACAGTGGTAGAAACCACTAAGAAATCACTTCATGGACCCCCTTAATTGTATCTATCATACTCATTAATTTTACCTTTAATATTTAATTAAAAATAAATTTACCAACCCAAAATAAATTAGGCACATGGGTTGCTTTATAAATTGGAGCGGTTGCTACATATTGAAAGTTTATTTATTTAGAAACCACAGAGAAACCACCAATGTAGGGTTTTGTGGTTTCTTTCCAATAAGAAACCACAAAGAAACTCCATTGCAAATGCTCTAAAAAGTCAAACCAATTCAGTGTTAAATTGATGCTTTCAAATTTTTGCAGGGTTATTTTGACACTCTCGTGAAAAATACTTCCTCTATCCCATAATTATTGGGCTATTTACTTTTTCACGATCTTTAATGACAATGATTGACTGTCAATATCTCTAGTTATATACTCCATGCATTCCACAATAAACTTCCTACTTTCCTTTTTGAGACGTCCCACTATAAATTTCATAACTCTAAACTTTCTACATTTAGCTATAAAAATGTGATCATAACTCTTTTTTTCATTTGATTTATGCAGACCCACTCTCATCACCTATTAAAAAGATGTCACATAAACTTGTCTTAAAGTTTGTGCAAAAAATAATTCGGAACTTTAAAGTGGGACGGAGGTAGTATAATATTTTGGCATAAAATGTTGATATTTAGAAAATAGATGTTAAGGCGAATCTAACAATATTTCGCATAATATTTTTATTATACATATCTTAATTTATATTTAGGATCAAAATTTACTAAATTTGACTTTTATAAAAGTAAAAAATCCAATAATCTTGGGACAAGAGAGACTACGGTAATTCTAGTATTTAAAAAAAATTAAAAAAATGAAACTTTCTCTAGTAAGGTATTATTATTATTATTATTTATATAATAAATGGTTTATAAGCCATTTACCGGCCCAATATTTCGCTTGGCATCTTCCACCATTTTATGCCCTAGCTCGGCTTCAGTACTATTCCGCGATCACTGAATCGACGGATTCGCCAGGACATCAGGTAAAAACCATGTTTTGTTGCAGTTTCATTGCGATGGATTATGTTAGATTTTAGTAATGTTGAGAGGAGCAACAGTTATAAGTATGGTGGGGAGGATCTTCTTCTAGGCAGTGTTTTATTGCGATTTGGGGATTTTACTTGCCTGCGATGTAAAGCGACTGGGGAATTTGTGTGTTCTTTTTTATGCCTAAAATATTCGCTCAATTCGGATTAGGAGTTAGATTTTCTAAGATTTAATTTAGGAAATTAATAGTCGGCTTCAGGCTAGGCTGTGACTGTTAGTGCGATTAGTTTCTACATAGGGTGTAGAAAATTACTGATTTTCTTGGCACCCTAAATCTCAAAGCCCATACGGATGCCATTTTCAACTTGGTGTTTCTGTTTTTGGCTTTTAACTGTAGATAGCTGTTTCGGGAGTTTAGAATCTTAAGAATGTGGCTTGAGAGAGTAAAATGTCAGTTGTACAGATGAGGACTGAGTGGAAGAATAAAAAGTAGGAGCTACTCGACAAGAGATCAAGCTGAACCCTGATATTTTGAAATGCAAAAATGTAAAAAAGCTCTGTGATATGATTTCCTGCCATATATAGTGAAGGAAACTTTTTTTCCACTTTGCGGATGATGTGAAG
Organism: Rubia peregrina; assembly: GCA_032355705.1. Taxonomy (NCBI): domain Eukaryota; kingdom Viridiplantae; phylum Streptophyta; class Magnoliopsida; order Gentianales; family Rubiaceae; genus Rubia; species Rubia peregrina. Next base: position 3,311,489 of record JAULKK010000009.1, read on the forward strand.
GATGTTTAAGTCAATTAAGTGGTTATTATTGATGTTGGATGGAGATATAAGGAGGAAGCTCCTAGGATTACAGTGGGTTGTTAAGAAAACTTATAAATGGACCTCTCGTGAGCAGACCTATAAATTGATAAAGTGTGAACAAGAATGTGGAATAGCTTTCTTGGAGTTCTGTTGTCTGGACCTTCACTTTTTTCAAATGTTTTACTTGAAATTACAGTTCTTCCTTCATTGTCAGATTGACTGATTTTCTCTTCCGTTGCTTGGTAGATTTCTTATATATGGTGAGGGTATTCCATTGCTGACGATTCTTTAGTTACTAGTTCTTTCTAATCCATCAAGAAAGGGCTACATGTTCCCATGAGCAGTATCATACCGCGTCAAATAATTGGGCTGTCATTAATGTCCATTTTATACCTTTCGACTTGAGTTATGCTTCCACATCATAATTCTGCTATCAGCCTTGTTGTTGTCTTACTATGGTAGAAGAAGGTCAATCAGTGGTATACTGTAAATTTCAAACTCATGCTAGAGACTTTTTGCATTACATTAGCTTGATGGATTAACCATGTCTGTGGCTTTTGAATTGTGACTTTCTAGCTACATTGTGTGTGGAAGCCCCATCCTAATGTGCTGTCAGATTTTTTCAGCCATGTCTTTGTCACACTTTTTATGCTTGTCAGATTTTGGTCAGATGTATTCTAATGCTTGTTTGCATGCATATATAAAAATGTATACAGTATATACTAGTAAATGCAAAGTTTCGTTTTTCATTCTAGCAAGGTTGTTGCATAGCTTAGCATGTAAACCCAGATCATGATTACTGCATTCAGCCTATTTTGGATAAACCCTGTGCCCTCTCTTGTGATCTTTGTTTTTTGAAATATCTGGACATCTTTTTTAACATTTTCAGTTCGTTTGAAGTTGTACTAATTTGTGTATTATTCTCTTCCAATAAAGTTGTAGTAATTCGGTTGCTTATTCAATTTCCATGGTTTATAATGTGTCATTTTCAGGTGATTGTTGAATTTCTGGAACTATGAGTGAACCAAAATTTACAATTCAAATAAGTAACAAGTTAGTTAACCAGCTTGCTAATGACAGCGTAATATCAAAGAAGAAAACAAAGAAATCAAAACCAAAGCTATCGAGAGAAGCTGGAACTCCTCAGAAATCCCAACCTAAACAACCCTCTAATGACTCTGAAGCTATTATACCGCCAGCTGCAGGTGGATGGCCACTTCAATCACCTCTTTACATGCCACTTCAACCTTCACAATCTGTTCATTCAGAGTTAGAGGCTATTCGTTCTACCCTGAAGGAGAGTGAGAATGTCATGGAGAGGCTGCAGAAACAGGAGGAGACCTTACTGAAAGAAGTAACTGAAAGAGCCAAGGATCTTCATGACAATGAGTTCAAGCTTCCGGAGCCAAAGCCAATCCCCTGTTTGGATCAGCTTGATGCCTGCAAGAAGTGCTACAACGAAAACAGAGACGATCCTCTCAAATGTCACATTGTGGTGAAAACTTATGCTAATTGTGCCAACAAATTTAGGCAGCTAGTCAGTGCAAAGGATTCATAGGATTTTTCAATGAGTTACATGCTTAGTACGGCCTGAGTCGCTGGATTTTGAGTCTATCTGAAGTTTTTGTGGAGCAAATAATCAAAATTCTTATTTTTGTAGAAGGATTGAGTTGGAGTTAGCTTGTATTGTTCCATATACCTTACTTCTTTGTTGTGGCTAAATATCAACTGATGCATATTAAAGCATATTGATTCCAGTCTACCTTGCCTGGGTACTCTGTCTGATTAGAAGTATTAACCTCTACTGATCCTTTTATAGGGGTACTTGTGTCTTTGGAACATAAACCATTTCTATCGTTTTCCATAGTTCAGTTTGTATCAACCTCTACTGATCCTTTTGAAGATTTAGGGAACTATATAATTGAGATTATGGAGAGAAAAGAATGCCATAGGTTCATGAGAGTACAATATGTTCTACTAGTATCAAAGGGAAGAATATATAAACATAACCCTAAATCCAATATATGAAAGGACCAAAAGACCCTTAACTAGATGACTAAATATATAATGCTAACATCCCCATCTCAAACTTACGATGCTACAACAATGAGCATCAAGAGTTTGTCAGATAAGAAACGAAATCGCACGGAGGAGTGAGCCTTTGTGAACAAATCAGCAATCTGGAGAGAAGAGGGAACACAAGGTAGCGAAATAGTTCCAAGCTGCAAATGGTGGCGGGTGAAGTGATAATCAATCTCAATATACTTGGTGCGCTCATGAAAGACCGAATTACGCATGATGTGAATAGCACTCTGATTATCACAATGTAATGGTGTAGGACTACGAAGCGCGACTCCCATATCACCAAGCAACTAGTGTAACCAAACAATCTCACAAGTAGTCGATGCCATGACACGATATTCAGCTTCTGTGGAGGAGCGAGAAATAACATCTTGTTTCTTACTCTTCCAAGAAATGCGTGAGTCGCTGAGAAAGATATAAAATCCAGTGGTGAACTTGCGATCTTCAAGATCATCAGCCCAATCAGCAACATAATATGCATGCAACTGTAGTTATGACGATGAAATAAACAGTGACTATGAAACTGGGTGCCTTAAAGATACTTGAGAATGCCAAGAACAACAGACCAATGAACTGAAGTAGGTGCAGTGACAAACTGACTAACCACATGAACAACATGAGCAATATCATGATGAGTAATTGTGACTAAACTACCATCTACTACACGATATAAGTTGGGATCGAACAAAGGAATACCATATGTGGGATAGTAGCGAGCATTGGGCTCAAGAGGAGTGTCAACAATTCTATTATCTGTAAGACGTGCGCACTAAAAAAGATCTGCTATATACTTTGACCGAGATAAAAGATATCACTTAGAAGAAGAAGTCACCTCAATACCAAGAAAGTAACGGTATAAACCCAAGTATTTCATAGCAAAGCACCGAGCCAAATCACACTTCAACAATTCAATGCCATGGCAATCATCACCAGTAATAATCATATCATTTATATACAAAGAGAGGAGAATACGACCCTTGTATGTTTGGTGAACAAAGTCGAATCATGAGAACTGCGAAGAAAGACAAGAGAGGTGATCACGGTGGAGAACTTCTCAAACCAGGTATTTGGGACCTTATTTGAGACCATATAGAGACTTAAAAAGCTTGCATACATGACCAGGCTGATGCGCTACCCCTGGAGGAGGTGTTATGTAAACCTCTTTATGAAGATCACCATATAAGAATGTATTCTTAACATCCATTCGCCATATTTTCCACTGACGAACAGAAGCAATTGCAATCATAGTATGGATTGTGGTCATCTTCACAACAGGAGAAAAAGTGTTCTCATAATCCATGTCATACTTCTTAGAATAACCTTTTCCAACAAGACGGGCCTTGTATTGCTCAACAGATCCATCAGATTTAGTTTTAATCTCATAAATCCAACGAGAACAAATTGTAAGCTTTCCAATAGGCAAAGGTACTAAATCCCAAGTGTGAGTATGTTGTAGAGCGGTGAGTTCCTCAGCCATAGTAGCCTGCAAAAGAGGATCATAAATATAGGCTTAGATATAGAATAAATAGACACAAGAAAGGAAGCAAAAGAAGCAAAATATAAAAGAATAAGAAAAGTAAGGTATTTTAGTAGACTTATGAATACGATGGACTGACGCATAGGAGGATCATCCACAGCCTCAGTAGGTGATGGAGTAGTCGTAGGTGGCAATGTGGGTGGAGAAGTCGGAGCGAGTGTCTCATGAACCAAAGTATCAGATGTTGGTGGAAGCTCATCAGTGGAAATATCAAAAGGATCAATGTGAATGAGATCTGACTGACACAAGTGATATGAACAAGTGGGAATAGAGAAGAATGAATATGCTATAGAAACAAGACATGACGAGACACATGCAATTTTGAATCACTGGATCAAAACAACAATATCCCTTTTGACCACTACCATAATCCAAGAAAACACAAGGAATATTTATGAGATAACTTAGTATGCTCAACTTGAGGTAGGAGAACAAAACAAGTGGAACCAAACACAAGCAAACAGGAATAATTAGGTGCATTACCATTCAATTTCTCAACAAATGTTTTTATCAGTGTTTATATATAAAAAGTCAAATAAGTTTGGTCGTTAGTTAATGTCAAACCTTATTTATTAGTGTTTATACATAGAAAGTTAAGTAAGGGTTAACCGTCGATTTAATTGAAGTCAACCCTTTTGAATGGTCTTTATATTAAGAAAATCAAGTAAGTGTTAACCATTCATAGTTAAAATCAAACATTTTTATTAGTGTTTATACATACTAAGTTAAGTAGGGGTTGACCGTTGATCAGTTAAAGTCAACTCAATTTTTAGTCTTTTTATATAAAAAGTCAATTAAATGTTGAACGTTGATTGGTTAAATTCAACTTAGTTACTCGTGTTTGTATATAAAAAAGTCAAGTAACGGGTTGATCGTTTATTTAATGAAGTCAATTGAGATATATGAAAGATTTATTACTGTTTATACATGGAAAGTCAAGTAAGGACTAATTGTTGATTAGTTATAGTCAACTTAGTTATTAGTGTTTATATATATAAAGTCAAGTTGATAATATGTCAAAAATGTCATTTATTATATTTTTCTTAGTTTAATATTCTAGGGAGCTTAACACTATACTCTTTTTCCCATTGGATTTTTTAATGAGGTAGTGTGCTCATATATATAATTACTTTTGAAATATTGTAATTTAGGAGTTTTGATTTAATTAAAATTAGATTTGGTAGGTTTAGATAAGGTAGATTCATTTAAGAATTCATCCAATATTTGGATTGATTTACTTGGATGAATATGGTAATTATTTAGTTTAAATTATGTATTGTAGTTGGATATGGTTTTACCTTCTTAAATCTAGCATAATTCTTTTCAGTTTCTATTTGTATTGGCTGAATTTTACCCTATAAATAAAGGGGTTTGGCCGAGATATTGAACACATTTTTATCAATCAAATATTCAGAATTTTGAGTTATACTCATTGCTTTATTGTTGCTTAATCATACGGGTAATTAAGTATCAATATCATTTGTGAACTAATCCTGCGGGCTAGTTAGTGAGCGAAGAAACCTTGTGATCTAAACCTACAAGCTATTTAGAGAGCAAGTCGGAATTGAGTGTACCCTACGGGCTAGATGCTTGAATTTCATGCATTTATACTAGGTTGAGCGAAATCCCTAGTGTAGACAAAGATATGATATTCCGCAAACTATAGTCCTCGCAAGGAGATTCATATCACCAGTAGTGTTTGACCTTTGATTAGTTAAAATCAACTTTGTGATTAGTGTTTATATCTAGAAAGTCAAATAATGGTTACTGTTGATTAGTTATAGTCAACTTTGTTAATAGTGTTTATATATAGAAAGTCAAATAATGGTTTACCGTTGATTAGTTAAAGTCAACTTTTCAATTAATATTTATATATAGAAAGTCAAGTAAAAATTGACCATTGGTTATTTAAAGTCAACTAAACTATTAGTGTTTATATATAAGAAGTGAAGTAAGGGATAAACATTGGATTACGTCAATTTAGTTATTAGTGTTAATACATAGGAATCCAAGTAAGAATTGATCGTTGATTAGTTAAAGTCAAACATTAAGCAGGCCTAAAATAATAAGGGTTGACCGTTGATTAGTTAAAGTCAACTTAGTTATTAGTGTTTATATTTACTAAGTCAAGTAAGTATTGACCATTGATTAGTTAAAGTTAATATAGTTATTAGTGTTTATATATACTAAGTCAAGTAAGGGTTTATTGTTCATTAGTTGAAATCAACTTAGTTTTTTTTAAATAAACCACCATTGGTGGGGGGATATTTATTAGGCTCCCCAAACCCTAAAGAGATGTTTTCCTCAAAGGGAATCA
>JAULKK010000009.1:3332552-3344705 GCA_032355705.1 Rubia peregrina
ATTAAACTGAACAAACAAATAATATAAAATTTAAACATAGTATAACTGATAATAATAAAACTAATTACGAAATCAAAAGAAAAACAAACTACAAAGATAGTTTTGTGCAACAAACTTGTTTTAAAATCGCCGCACGGAACTCGAGAAGAGTGACTAATTATTCACTTGCACAAAAGGAAAACAAACTCCAAAAAACTAGAATCTCTGTATGTTGAAAATAATGAACCAAGGACTAAAACTATACTGCCGTCTTCTTCTCTGTCTCTGGTACTGGAACGAAAAGATGAAACTAAAAACTAATGTCTATGTTTTCAACCCTGACCATGACTCTGTCTCCGCGTTGTGTAAATATACACGCGTACGCAATTACAATCCAATACAATCCTCTCCAAATTTAAATTCTAATCCTATCCTTATCTAATTAAGGAATAAAATCAAAATAAATATCCATAAATATCTCTTCAAATAAGCAAGAATATTTCATAATCAGCTCCAACAATCTCCGAACACGGTTGTACACGGCTAAACATTCTGCGAAATTAATACTACCATCTTTTCTGCCATAATTGTCTCCATTGCTCCTCAAAGGTTCACCTAAGCCCAAAACCTGTAATATGTGACAAATAACACCTAAAGTGCACATTAATCTAGTAAAATCACAAATAAACCCCATAAAATAAACAACATAATTTATGCACGTCAAATATCCTCACACTTGAGTCATGTTTGCCCTCAAGTATGAAATGAGAATCAAACCATATTGTTTATTTTAAAAGTCCTAACTATCCTTGACTGACTCTAAGAAGATTCAAAGAAAAAAAAAGATACTACTTACAAACCCAAAACACAAGCAAACACAGCATACCACTCCTAAATTTCTTAATCCATAGGCAAACTTTACCTTTCCAATAACAAAGGGTCCTGTATAACACTCTTGACACTATCACACCCTTTCAAATAACATAGGTAAAATCATCCTCAAATTAGTGCAAAACCGTCCTCAACTTACTCAAAATCAGACAAGCATTAAACATTTATCACAGTTCACACATATCGCTCAAGATGTAAAGGAAAGTCACTCAATATATGAAGTTCACATGGAAATACTCAAATCATTTAATGCAAATCAGAAAGGTCTTTATTCAATGTTGTAACGGGGGGTTAGGGGGAATAAAAAAAAGGCAAGGTCCTAGGGGTTCTAAACTTCAAATATCCAAAACTTTCTCAGTCAATGTCGACAACTCCAGCTATCACATAAAAGTGCAAAAATCTACTAAAAATGACTATAAACATTTAGTGTTGGTGCTGGAATCTTATTTATTTTTCCTACATTTTTCTTTTTTCTGTTTTTTCTGGGCACATCAGCCCTTTCTTTTTTGAATTTTCCAGCACCAAATCACTTTATTTTATTATCATTCTACTGCACATCTAAAATAGTACCTCGCAATCAATTTTTACATCAACAATAAAGGTAAAACTGAATTTCTTCATAACAAATAGCAGCAATTGATCTGAGAAGTCTACCATAAGCATAAGCATGCATATATATGGGACAAACGAGAGGGATACAAGTAGACTTTGGCTTCTTTTTTCTGCGGCTTAAACAAAGAAAAAGGTCATGGCTTCAAAGGGGTAGCTAGGGGTGATGTAAGGTAGGCAATATAAGTTGTGGGGTTAAATCCTAATGTCTTTCATCATTTTCACACAAATAATTCAAGTAATGACAATATCTCTAACAAAAAGGATTGATGTAGAGACTGCTCTACTCTAGCTCAAACCTGACTTTACTAGGCTCAAATGCTTAATTCGTTTTCTTTTTTCATCATCCCAAGTCTCATTTAGGCTGATTAACACAAATTATGTTGAACTCATTTACCAAGTAATTTTAGTGGTACATCAAGTAGTCAATTATGTCACACAAGAGGTTTATTACCAGCAAGTTTAGTCCATGAAAGATCAAGAATAGTATGCTGAATTTGACTCAAATAAAAAAATCAAAAATCATTTTTGTATTTTTTATAAGAAGACACTAACACATAAATATCCTCACACTCAAACCTTTATTTCCCTCAAGAAAGTTCAGTTAAAATAGCAAGGAGGACTAAACAACAAACAAAAACTAGAAACGAAAATAGAAAATAGAAAATTTAAAGAAAACAAAGAAGGGAATAGGGAACTCATTTGGGAGGGCCCAATGACAGTCTGAAAGGCTAGCAGGATCAACTCATTCTGCTCCATAATCTTTTCCACCTTTTGTTGGAGGCTTTTGAGTTCCTCATTAATTGATACGAGTAGAAGAGCTCGGGCTGGGATTGGCCGGCGGGGAAACTGGGGACAATTGTTAGCATTAAAATAAACCAACCTTGATTCTGTCATATTGACTAAGTCAAGGATGGCATGGGTCTTTACTCTAGTCAATTGAGGCAACTCATCAAAAATCACTATCTTCTCAAGAAACATGGCAATTATGTGGTATAATGTGATGTGATGAATAGTGTGTGAAACAATGTCAACCAAAGATTCAGCGAGTCAATACCCTAAATTCAGCCTTCTGTTGGTGTGCATACACCAAAAAACAAATAAGGCGGGTTGACTTACCTTATCCCAAGAGGTAGTTCAACCAAAAATATATCGCACAAGAATAAGATGGCAAACACGCAAGGCAGGGTCGAAATCCAATGCACAGTGGAATTAGTGGAATCATAATCAGTCAAGCATGTAGGAGTAAGCAATTTCCATGCAGCATTGGGATTAAACCCTGGATAAGTCACATATGGCCCATAAAAGGCAGGCACATAATCCTCAACAAGCAACTGCTCCCTAGAAAGTAGACCCAACGACAAGTTCCAGTCATTTAGAGACAACTACACAACATTCAACCCTAACCTAAAAAATATATTGGGCTCAGTCAAAGAAAATTCACCAGACTTAAACTAAAAATGAAAACTCGTAATAAAATCATCTGCCAATTCTTGATACATAGGACAAACAGTACAAGACAGTAAGGAAAACCAGCCAATGGCGGCAAAATAGTGAGAAACACAATCATACACAGTTGCAGTTCTTAAGGCTGGATCACTTACCTCCCAACCAGCTTCGTATTTCTTACCATTTTGCTTCAGCAAGGAATCTCTCAAATTGGGCTTCTCAAACTCCCAGAATGCTGCTGAATCTGTCATCCCAATGTGAAGTGAAAAATCTCCAAATCTGTAACCTCCAGTCCGTGATGAAGCAGCATTATTGTCCACCCCTGAACTAGCAGCAATAGATTTTTCTCCCTTTGAGATTGGGGGAGTACCATCGATAACAGAATAGGAGGTTGGCTGGCTCCATTTTCTAGGCTTCTATTTCTGAGCTGATTGGGCTTTCTCATAAGCCGATGTTGTACATGTAGCCCTCTTAAATTCCTTGAGTTGTTCTGTTCTTTGGGAAAGTTTAGAGGTGGAAGCCGTAGATGGAGCATCATCAGGGGAAGGATGAAGTAATTGTGAAGTTTTCTTCTTCGCTACCACTTTTGGGGGCACAGGTCTGCCGGATGTGGGTTTCACCAAAACTGGAGATGTGGCTTCTAGGACATCGACTGAGTTTGGCATTGCTAGTGGAACATCAGTGGCGACTGGCGGGGTGGAGGTTCATAGAGAAAAGTCGGTAACATGTGGAGAAGAGTCGGTGGCACGTGAAGGCGCGTGCTCTTTCGGAGTGGGAGAATCAGCATTCAGGGATGTGAACCTCGGTGGTGGAACGGTTAGAGGTGAAACCGCCATCGATTTGGGTTGAACTCGAGACTACCGATGAGTCCCTCTAGTTGCCTCTATTAGCTGGAAGGAAGATGCCGGGGGCTAGGCTTGGCCGGAAGAAAAAGAGGGGCGGTGGATGGTTGCACTACCGCGGGTTGACGTGCTCGCTGTTGATTAGTGTCAGGGTCATCGGGGAAGATGACTCATTGCTTCGGACGGGCCATGGTGGCTGGCGAGACAAGGGTGAGGATAGGGTTGTGATGATAAGGGCGGGGATAGGGTTGTGATGATGGTGGTTGACAAGCGGCGGTGTGGTGGTGGTTCTATGTGGCTCGGCGGCGGTATATAGAAAATAAGGAGAGGAAGTGACTAATGACGTTGGAAAGAGAAAAGGATGATGATTTTAGGTCAGGGAGAGGTATATATGGGCGGCTGAGGCGGTATTATAGCATAGAAAAGTGTTTAATTGCCATCAAGTCCCTAGTAAGATTTAGGGTTTGCACTTTAGCCCCCCAATTCTCTTCCTTCAAACCTTGTGCAAATTGGGCCTCCTCATTTGGCCCAGAAGCACTATAATTCACCCCATAGTTTCCTTCATCCTACAAGGAAAAAAATGAAGATTAGAAAAGAAAATGCACAAAATCTTTATTTATTTTTTCTGATTTTTCTAATGCTTTTGTAATTTTCAATTTTCCATTTTTTTATTTTTAAAGAAGAATAAAATCAAATAAAAGAAAAGAAACAACTGGGTTGCCTACCAGTAACGCCGTCATTTATAGTCTTTGGGCTAGACTATAGATGATGTCAATTAAGCTGGGGGTGTGTAGTGGAATCTCTTCCACTTTTTCCACCTGAGAGAGTCGTGATATGGCTTGAGGCGGTAACCATTAACCAGGAATACTTTATCTGTCTCCAAACTTTTAATCCCGACCACCCCGTTTGGCCAAACCGAAGACACCACAAATAGGCCAATCCATTTCGATTTGAGCTTTCCGGGCATCAACTGAAGCTTGGACTGAAAAAGTAAAACCTTCGGCCCAACCACGAACTTCTTAGTTCTCAGATTCTTGTCATTCCACATTTTAGTCCTATCCTTGTAACACAAAGCATAATCAAATGCCACTAGACGGAGTTCCTCCAGTTCCTGAAGTTGGAACTTCCTCTTCTCCTCACACTTGAGAGGTTCCATATTCAATTTCTTTACAGCCCAATAAGCCCTATGCTCAAGCTCGAATGATAAGTGGTACATCTTGACAAAAACAAGGCGATAGGGAGACATCCCTATTGGTGTCTTGAATGCAGTTCGGTAAGCCCAAAAAGCATCCCCCAACCGCTTACTCCAATCCTTCTTTGAAGGATTCACTATCTTTTCTAAGACCTGTTTGATTCTATATTCGACACCTCTGCTTGCCATTGGATTGAGGATGGTAAGTAGTAGCAACTCGATGATGAACTCCACACTTCTTCATTAGAGCTTCGATGGTACGATTCTTGAAGTGAGTTCCCTGGTCACTAATGATTGCTCGTTGCTCTCCAAATCTGCAAAAATATGGTTGATTTCAAGAACCCTACAACAACTTTAGCATCATTAGTACGGGAGGCTTTAACTTCCACCCATTTCGACATATAATCGACTGCTAATAAGATATAAACATTCCCAAAAGAACTCGGAAAAGGACCCATAAAATCCAAGCCCCACACATCAAATATATCACAAACCATTATAGGAAGTTGTGGCATTTCATCACGTTGAGAAATATTTCCTGTCATTTGGCATCTTTCACAATTCTTACAAAATGTATGAGCATCCTTATGCAAAGTTAACCAAAACAAACCACTATCAAGAACTTTACGAGTAGTACACTTAGGTCCAAAATAACAACCACATGCATATGAGTGAAAATGTAAAAGAATAGTACCTTGCTCATCATCAAGAATGTAGCGTCGAATAATTTTTTCATAACCAATCTTCCAAAGATATGGTTCATCCCAAATGTAATGCTCGCTATCACTTTTAAATTTTAATTTATGGGCATGACTTAGTGTGTGTGGAATATCTCCAATGGTAATAAAATTTACGATGTCCGCATTCCAAAGATCTGTATCCAAAATACCTGAATTAAGTACTGGTAGGGTTCCGTTTGGTCAACCGGAACCCAGTCGCAGCATACAAGTGTTCTTCGGGAAACGTCTCTTGAATATGGATTTCATCCTCGAGCTTGACCAAATGGCTCGGGTGATCAGAAACAAGGTTTTCTGCACCTTTCTTGTCTCTGATCTCAAGATCAAATTCTTGCAACAATAGAATCCAACAGAATAATCTAGGCTTAGAATACTTCTTAGAAAACAAGTATCTCAAAGCATAATGATCAGTATAAATAATAATTTTCGAGCCTAGAAAGTACGATATGAACTTATCCAAGTCAAAGACAATGACTAGCAACTCCTTCTCAGTGGTGGTGTAATTTCTTTGTACCAGATTCAATGTCTTTGATGCATAATGAATCACATGGCTATCCTTCCCTACTTTCTGTCCCAAGACTGCGCCAACTGCATAGTCGCTTGCATCACACTTCAAATCAAATAGAAGATCCCACTTGGGTGGCTGCATGATTGGGGCTGAGATTAACCTATTCTTCAGTAAATCATAGGATTTCTTCCGCTCCTCAGTCATCTCATAAGGAACATCATCTTGAAGAATCTTTGCCAATGGTTGTGCAATCTTGGCGAAGACTTTATGAATCGTCGATAAAATCCTGCATGACCCAAGAATCCTCAAACCTCTCAAACATTAATGGGATATGTGAGATTCTCTATGGACTACACCTTGGCTTTATCCACTATAATTCCTTTCTCTAAAATCACATGTCCCAAAACTATGCCCCTCCTTCACCATGAAATGACACTTCTCAAAATTAAACACTAGGTTCCTCTTCACACAATGAATTAAGACCTGCTTAAGATGACATAAACACATGTCATATGAGTCACCATAAATGCTAAAATCGTCCATGAACACCTCAATACTCTTCTCAATCAAATCGTTGAAGATACTCATCATACAATGCTGGAAAGTGCCTGGGACGTTGCATAAACCAAAGGGCATTCTTCTATAAGCATTAGTGCCAAAGGGACAAGTAAATGTGCTTTTCTCCTAGTCCTCTAGACTCACACAAATATGAAAATAGCCGTTGTACCCATCCAGGAAGCAAAAGAAACTGGTTTCCGCAAGTCTTTCCAACATCTCATCGTTGAAATAGAGTGGAATGTGATCCTTGCGAGTGGCGGCATTCAACTTTCGGTAGTCAATACACATCCTCCATCCAGTAACCACCCTTGTAGAGTCCATCTCACGCTTGTCATTTTTCACCACTTGAAAACCTGACTTCTTTGGCACTATATGATCCCAAGTGAGAGTAACTTCAATATATCCTTGAGAACAACCTCTCTCATGTTTGGATTTAGTTTCCTCTAAACCTCTCGAGTGGGTTTTGCATCGTCTTCCAACAGAATGTGGTTCATACGAATGTCTGGACTGATTCCCGTAATGTCCGCCAAAGTCCATCAAATGGCTTTCCTGTATCTCTTCAACAAGGCGATTAATCTCTCCTCTTGAGATGTGGATAACTCCGTACTGACTATTACTAGGAGAGTGTCATTATTACCGAGATATATGTACAAATGACTTTGACTCCAAAGTCGGGCTTTCACGTCCGACGGGACTTGTCTGTCAGACGGGTCCGGTTTGGTACTTCATAATTTTTCCGAACATCTAGATTAGATCGGGAAGGGCTGGTCTATTTAGGGTCTACATCAGTACTAAACACCACTTCCTGAGAATAAATTGAACACAGAAACTCACTGATATGCATATCTCTCATGCTTTGAATATCTATCTCTTCTGAACCTGTTGGAAATTGAATTCCCATTCTTTCAAGCAAAATTCCAGCATCAAGATGTTCTTGGACAAGAGGTTGAATGAGATCAATGGAAAATACATTCTCAGCATCTATTGGTTTTTTCATGGCCTTATCAATACTGAAAGTATACCTTTCACCATAATAATCAAGACAAATAGTACCATTCCCACATTTAAAAATGGTTTTTGTAGTTTGCAAAAATGGACGACCCAACAATACACCTATTGTACCCTGACCACTAGAATGATTCATTTTTACCACATTAAAATCTGCAGGGTACACAAAATTATTGGTTCTCACAAGTACATTCTCCAACAATCCTTCTGGAAACACACAAGATCTATCTTCCAACTGAATTACTACTCTAGTGTTCACCATTTTTGCTCCAGTTGAAGTTTGATATACAGAAAAATGGCATCAGATTTATAGAAGCTCCTAAATCACACATGGAAGCATTAATCTTCTTATCTCCAATGTAACATGGTAAAGGGAATATATCTGGATCCTTACACTTAGGTGGAAATTTCTTTTGAATCACTGCAAACACCGACTCACCCATTATTATTTTACTCAAGTCTTTTGGCTTCCCTGCAATAAAATATTTTAAGAACTTACTCACTAGAGGTAACTTTATGACTGCAAGAAAGGGAGGTTAATATCATTTTTTCCGAAAATCGATACAAGATCCAAAGGTTCTTCCTTTTCTTCCCTAATCTACGAGGAATTGAGGTAATATTTTTATCGAAGGATCATGTAAACTCAACCTCTTACTTACCTCAGCTGGTACCTGGGATTTACATTTATTACTGGGCTCATAATGCTCAGGATGGGCTGATTGCACGGTGGTTTCATCTCATTTTTCCTCCGTCACTTGATTTTGAATTTTTGCAGTACGGTTCAGTTTAGGCAAAATGGACCCCCATCAGTTAGCTCATTCACTTCTTTAGTCACGGATTTCAACGGCAATGCACCAACCACCTTACCACTTCTGAGTGTAACCCTATTTTCCATCTCATGTGGGTTCAGCTAGACTTGGGAAGGCAAATCGGGTTGCTTCATCCTAAGTTCATTCATATAATTTGATAGTTGAGCGATTTGTCACGTATGCTCCTCCAAGGTTTCTTCGGTCTTCTTAGAGCTCTGTTGTTGCTTCTGCATCATTTCCATCAGTATGTCCATCAGATCATTCAAATATTTCCCTTGAACACCTTATGGAGGATAAGGAATACCTGGGGCTTCTCGTTGCATGGGTGAAACATAAGGCTAATGGTGATGCTGATGTTGCTGCAGTGGAGACCTTGTTCTCTCCAACAGAAGTTTGGGTGATCTTTATACCTTGGATTGAAGGTTTGGGGATATGGATCACCTCTTTGCTGCCTCTCATTAAAATTCCCCATGGAAATAGCTTGAACCAGTATCTCCCCCATGGTAAGAATGCAATTCGACGTCACATGGTTGAGTGCTCCACACGTATCGCAAGGCTCTTCTGGTACAAATTCAACCTTATCAACGAACGTGGCTAGAATTTTGTCCATTCTTTCCATCCACTCCTTGATCTTGTCATGTTCGGGAGTGGATGTATGTGCCACTTTCTTCAAGATTCGGACTTCCTGTTGGTCATACTCCTTCTTGGAATCCGCCAACCTTTTGATGATCTCTCTAGCCTCATTCACTAGAAGGTGGGAAAATTCACCACTACTGGAAGAGTTCACCAAGTCCTTGTTGGTGGATGTCATCCCTTGATAAAAATGGGGGAGAAATTGACCTTCCATCATTCGGTGGTTAGGACAGCTATCCACCAACTTTCTGAATTTCAGCCAATAGGTGTTTAATGGTTCATCATAGTCCTGCATGATGCTTGTAATCTCCTTCTTCAAAGCATCTGTCCTTGTGGCTGGAAAATAGTACTCAAAAAATAATTTTATCAATTCTGCCCATGCCGAGATGGAGTTAGGTGGCAGGCTCGAAAACCACTGATTAGTTGCTCCTGTCAGACTTAAGGGAAATGCCACCAACTTGAAATGATCTCCCATCACGGTGGATGGTTTTTTCTGCACCTCGCAAATTTTGACAAATTCACTTAGAAAATTGTACGGGTCTTCGGTGCTTCTCCCGTGGTTCTTCAGAAGTACATTCAGGAATGCCAGTTTGATTTCTATAGGATTTTCGATCTCTGGCAACTAAATGGGAGTCGGGGGATCTTCCTCACTATGACCAGTAAGTTCCCACATGTAATGGTTGTTTGGGTTTTGCCCATGAATTTGATTTCCTTCCGCTCTGCCCATTTCAGTATCGGTTTCTAAATCAGTAGTGGTTTCTGAAATTGTTAGGGGTTTGGTTTGGACAAACAGAAGGGTCACAGCAGAAGCTGATTTCTCTATTTTTGCTCTCTTTCTGTTCTGCTTGACAGTTTTCTCAACTTCTGGGTCGAATATTAATTTCAGCTTTAACGATATGCTCATAAAAATGGTACTAACACACATGTTAGTAGGAAAAATTTGAAAATTAATTGGCTTACTGCTCCCCGGCAGCGGTGTCAATTTGGTGAGCGTCGTTTTACTCACCAAATACCTACAAACTTGGAAATAGTCTTTAGTACAATGGTAAGCAGGGTCGATCCCAAGAGGAGAAAAAATCAATAATTTCAATTTATTTTTCCAACTAATTCAGAAAACTCTTTGGTGATACCACCACGCCTTAATTTTTGAAAATAATTTCTAAGAGTAAAATTGCAAATAAGAATGTAAAATAAGGAATAATATATTTAACTGATATCGGCTAAGAATAACTCATGCTAGTTTATATCGATCATAGGCGCAATAATAAATCAATTCTTTCACATCTATCGGTTATGGGGAAGTAGGTATGCTTAACCTCCCCAATTCTTTCTTACTTTATCAACAGTTAGTTAATTATAATTTATCAACAGTTAATCAATTATAATTAACTAACTGTTTCCCTTACCAAAATGTCCCCAGAAAGTATTCGCTAAATAGGAACACATCTTGATAGCATTAATAATCAAAAGAACCCGATATAGTAATTACCGACGTATTTGCAAGTAGCAATGCACACTCAATCATTCCCCATCTTGCTATTATAGTCTTATCCTAATAATAGTCAAGTTGATAAGGCTAAAACATATTAGAAATAAAATTAAACCAAGAACAATCAAGAACATGCAAGAATCAATTATAAAGCAATTAGGACTCATGATTCAAAACTAGCATTTGTTATTCTCTACCGATATATATTAGCTACTCATATTAATTGAAATGAACAAACAAATAATATAAAATTTAAACATAGTATAACTGATAATAATAAACTAATTACGAAATCAAATGAAACCAAAAACTAATGTCTCTATTTTCAACTCTGACCACAACTCTGTCTCCGCGTTGTGTAAATATACACGCATAAGCAATAACAATCCTCTCCAAATTTGAATTCTAATCTTATCTATATCTAATTAAGGAATATAATCAAAATAAATCTCCATAAATATCTCTTCAAATCAGCAAGAATATTCCATAATCAGCTCCAACTATCTCTGAACATGGGTGTACAAAGCCAAACATTCTGCAAAATTAATAATGCCATCTTTTCTGCCATAATTGTCTCCATTGCTTCTCAAAGGCCCACCTAAGCCCAAAACCTGTAATCTGTGACAAATAACACCTAAAGTGCACATTAATCTAGTAAAATCACAAATAAACCCATAAAATAAACAACATAATTTATGCACATCATATATCCTCACACTTGAGTCATGCTTGCCCTCAAGTATGAAATGAGAATCAAACCATGTTGTTTATTTTAAAAGTCCCAACTATCCCCGACTGACTCATGTGGCGGAGCCAGTGTACTGACACAGCTTTAGTTTTGAAAATATTTAGAGTTTTGCCCCACTACTTTTTTCAGAAAATTACATAAAATACCCACAAAATTTGTAAATTTTACAAATAAATCCATACAATTAAAGGAAAAAAAATTAGGTATAATTCGTCCCCTCACTCTAAAAATCCTGGCTACGCCACTAACTGGCTCAAAGAAGATTCAAAGAAAAAAAACAAAAGACACTAGTTACAAACCCAAAACACAAGCAAACTCAACATACCACTCCTAAATTTCTTAATCCATGGACAAACTTTACTTTGCTAATAACAAAGGGTCATGTATAACACTCTTGATACTATCACACCCTTTCAAATAACATAGGTAAAATCATCCTCAAATTAGTGCAAAACAGTCCTCAGCATAGTCAAAATCAGACAAGCATTAAACATTTATCACAGTTCACACATATCGCTCAAGATGTAAAGGACAGTAACTCAATATATGAAGTTCACATGGAAATACTCAAATGATTTAATGCAAATCAGAAAGGTATTTATTCAAGGTTGTAACGGGGGGATAAAAAATAAGGTAAGGTCCTATGGGTTCTAAGCTTCAAATATGAAATATATATATATGTGTGTGTGTGTGTGTGTGTG
>JAULKK010000009.1:3411319-3427943 GCA_032355705.1 Rubia peregrina
TGGTACGATGCATTATGGTCTTCAGTTTCGCAAGAATTCTTCTGCTTTTCCAGTTTTGGGTTATTCTGATGCTGATTAGGCTCGCTGTATTGAGACTCGTAGGTCTACTTATGGTTATGTCATTTTCCTTGGTGGAAATCTGTTTTCATAGAGTGCTAAGAAACAACCTACTATCTCTCGTTCATGCTCAGAATCAGAATACTGGGCCATGGCCAACACTGCTGCAGAGTTAACTTGGTTGATGAATTTGCTTCGGGATTTGCGCATTTCTTCTCATGCACCACCTGTTTTTCTGTGTGACAATAATAGTGCTATCTTTTTTTGCTCAGAATCTGGTTTCGCATAAGAGAGCCAAACATATTTATTGACTACCATTTTGTGCATGAAATGGTATCTGTGATGTCATTCCAGTCGATGTCGTTGTATAGATCAGCGACATCGTGCACTGCAGAGCACCCATGTCATGTGTATGCTGACGTGGAACGGGGAATAATACAACATCGCCTTGAACAATCTATGTCACACAAAAAATTACACGCCGGTTCTACATGCAACGTCGCTTATGTGTCACATGATCACTGGTATGTGTGATGTCACAGATCAATCATGGAGAGAATGTTTTTGGTACTATATCAAAATAATAAATATTTGATAAAAAATCGTTCGTAGATAGCCGTTACATGTTATTTAGTATTGGATTACTCTAGAAATGATTAAAATCATACAAGAATCAATTGTTATTCAGTGCATGTGGGGAAATTAACAATGACATGTTAAAATCCACAAAACTATAGCATTTTTTAAATACATGTTACAATATATAATAATACATAAGTTTGATGTTAAATTTAAACATTAATTGTATTGAACCTCCATATTGTCTACGTTGTAAGTCATTGACACTATCAGGGCAACTAGTGAAATGACAAGTCATCCATCTACAGTCCATCGATAAATGTCATTGTCCTATTACACCCAATACACAGGAGACAAAATTTATGTTATAATTGGACAGTCCCTAAATGAAAAGCACATAATATAATCATACTTAGACAAAGTGAATGTCAACCTGAAAAAAATGGATATTGGTAAAAGTGACGTAGCAAACTATAGTGATTGATGTCACTAAGGTCAACATAGGTGCGGCGTCGGTCATTCAAGATATTTCATGATTTTTATTGACATGTACGACTTTGGTCTTAATTCTGTTGTATATTGCAAAGGCCGACTAACAGTGACCAATATCGCACATTCATATTGCGGTCATACGAATAAGTAATTATTGTACATAATCAGCACTAATCTAAGCATTTTTTCTCATTCCTTACAAACATGACATCATTTTGGAAACAAAAAATAATATACACCCTATAATATGCAACACAATCATCGTACATCATAAAAATATACAAGCTTTGATCAATGACAAAAATAACATATAGAAGTTATGGTAATTAAATTACTAAATTAACATTGAATGTATGGAAAAATACCTCAATTAATTTGAACCCGGAGATGCCCCATCATCGGATACTTGTTGATGATTGAGGGAAAAATTGATTGAGTTCTTAAATTGGTTTAATTGTGTGAATGGAGAAGTTGACGTGGAGTAGGGTTTCGAGAAAATGTGTTAAAGATGAGAAATGGGCAATGGTGCTGATATTAATGACTTGAAATTGTGGTTGGGGGAAATTTTGGTGAATAATTTTTGCTCAAATTTTCATGTCCCACTGAAAATTTCATTATGACCGACGTCAATTTCTGTTCAGCCGTTGATTCGCTTTAGGAGACAAACCTGCACGAGGGCCAAAGGGTAATTTTTAAAAAGTATCGTAAAATACTCCATGTCAAGATTGGGGACGCTTTCGTCAACCCTTTTAATCCGAGATTGGAACGACATTGTCGGAAAAATATGAATTAAAATGTTATCTACAAATTTTCATTTGGGCTTCTACCACTTTCTTGGAGAGACCTAAGTGTAAATATTAAAAAATATTACTGGTGGTCCCAAACAAGATTCCGATCATCCGAAAAAGAAACGTTGTCATCTCTAGTTGAACTTATAATAACTGAGACTAACAATGAAACTCCTCTTATTCCACATTCTTCTATAAGTCCTTCTAACTAACCCCTTGTATATAAGCAATAATATATATTTTACTCTAGACCATGTACTAGCACTTTCTAAAATACGATGGACGTAATTCTATTATATTTTTTTTTCAAAAAAATCAAGAATAAGATTTTTAATGTGACTCTATATGGTGGAAATTATCGTTCCAATAACTCTTATCTTAAGGGTATTGATGGAAATATTAATACAAATGACGGAAGATTACCTCGGTTTGCGTCCCTCTTAGACCGTACGTATCTCCATAATAAAATTTTGACTTAAGGTCGAGTGCAGAGTTCTGACACATAGTGAACATGTAAGAAAATTTGTACATAGTATTTTCTCAAAGTTTCTTCATATACTGCCTATGAATAATTTGAGCCCGTTCCATTGACCCATTCCTGCCTAAATTGAAATATCTTGGAGCTGTCAGTGTGAGTTAGATTAGGGTATCTCCAAATTTCCATTTCCGCTTCTCCTACATTTGTGGAGGGACCTAAGTGCAAAAATTAAAAAGTTCACCTGCAGTCCTAACAGCGATTCCAAAACTTTTCCATCCTCAGTTAAACTTATAATCCCCAAAAATGATAAATAAAAAAGCATGATCCAACAGAGACTTCCCAACCAAGATCTTCCAATTAACTTTTGCATCTTTATAAGTAACCTTCCATAATTTACGAAATAACACGTACTAGTGCTTACAAAAAATTGATGGTCGAAATTTCATTACCTTATTAGTTTATAAAAATGCAAGGATATGTAATTTTGTGTGATTCCATGTGGTGAAAGTTATTGTCATTTTAATGCTAATCATAAAGGTATTAATGGAATTAATACTAATATAAATGAGGGACGAATACCTTGGTTCGTTGATGCCTTAAACTAATCAACATGATTTTGAAAATGATGGACGAATACCCCGGTTCATTGATTCCCTGATTTTGAAAATTAGAATCTTCAATTTTGTATTTCTCTCTATCCCACCCTCTTGGAGGGACCAAAGTGTTAAAACAAAAAGTTCATCGGCAGTGGAATCTTCAATTTTGTATTCACTCGATAGTCGTTCCCATTTCGGCCTATGCGATGAATGTACGACGTCGCACATTCATATTTTTGCTCTTCATCTTTGTATGAGACATCATAGCTATCTCGGTTAACCAATCAGTTATACAGATAGGTCTCTAACGTCGAATGTACATTTCAACTCAAACAATTAATTAAACCGATTTCAATAGGACCAGCTTCTATCTATCATTATACATTTCATCCGTGGCAATATGATTTTCAGGAATCATGAGCACCAAGTAAACATGATGTGTTTAACATTAAGTTTTAAAAATGTGGAGATTTCGCAGTATATGAGCACCAAGTAAACATGGTGTGTTTAACATTAAAATATATTTAATGTTAAATACATAGTTAAAACGTAGTTATACACACCATGTTTCCTTAGTGATTAAATACTGCATAATTTAGACATTTTAAATAGTTTTCTTCGACAAATCATACTGTGCACAAACTTAATGTGTGATATTTTGTTTAGAAAAGTCGTGTACCAATTGAGGTGGACTTAAATGCTTCACACAACCAAAACATGTTATGCTGTCGTATTTTAGTGTTTTAGGGATTAAATTATTCGTATTGGTCTTGGCGGACTCATATTTTGGCCCACTACTTAAGCGATGCACATGCAACATTGCAATAACCGAGGAAGACAACATAAGGCTCCAAAATAACGTTGTCTCGAAATGGCTATAAATAAAGGGCCCCTCACAATCAGTTTAAACTTTTCATTTTCAAGTTTCCCGCAAATACCAAGAGTCTCTCCACCCCTCTCCTCTTCTCCTCTGACAAAGGTAGAATTTTTACTCTTCTAGTGCCTAAATTTTTGTAAATGTTACTTCAACTTGTTTAATTTATGCTTTTTGTATGGGTTGTATTTTTTTTGTTTCTTATTCTAACCCAGATTTGTTAGGGTGTTAAGTTTTCTTACACGTAAACCTAAGTGTTATTAAAATATGTTAGGGTTGGTTTTAGGACGGGTTTGTGTAAATTTTTCTTCTTAATGGGTCATTTTTTTGGGATTATGTGTTTTTTCCATAGTTGGTTCTGATTCATACGAAGTTGGTCTCTAGCCACATGTCATTCGGTTGATATGAATGGTGTGCAACGTCGTACATTCTTATTTCAAGTTATGCATGAGACGTTGCAAGGGTCTGGATTTATCCATCGGTTATACCGATGTCTTAACGATGTCGCATGTAGACATTTAAATTAACTTTACATTTCTTTTTGCGACCTCGTTTATGCTTCAATCAAGATATCAGACAAGACTACTCATTGGCGATGTTGCTGGTACATGTCGACTAAGCCACTGGTTCATATCGACATGTTCCTGCAACACATGGCCGACGTCGCATGTTGTTTTCATAAGGCTAGTTTTCCCTAAACATTTTCAATTTATATGCAGTACTAATGGCTGGTGAAGGATCCTCTTATCGCTCATTCTTCCAAGTATTCTACCATTTTACATATATATTTACCAATACATATATACACTATATCAAAATTATTATTTCTTGTTTTAATACAGTTCTCCGCACAACAGAGAAACCCTGGACCTATTGTGTTCGAGCTTGAACACCATACAATGGCAGGGGATAGCCCACGTTTCCACAACACTTTGAAGCAACAGAACTTTGGGAAAAACCCCAACTTTGGTAAGGACTAAAACTAGCCAATAAATAAAAGCATGAAATTATTTGATTTTCAGTTAATACTATTTATTTTAAATTGCACACACACACACACACACATATTTATAATGATTATTTTCCCCCTAAATTAGCACATCTCGAGGGAAATTGTACTACTTCTCCCCAATGAGAAGACCCTCGTTGTGCTGAGGTACTATGGGAGAGAGTGGCGCATAAACTACTTAAGGCAATGGAAGATCAAGGTCCTGTCCCTGAAGTGTTTCGCCGAGTTCCTTATCGACAACAAGATGAAGATTGGGGACACCTTGTTCTTCAAGTTCATTGAAGTTGGGAGGCCAATTGTCTTCAATGTTATCATCATTCGAGGGGATTGAGTTTATTGTAATTTATATTCTGATATTGGAACTGAGACAATTATTCTCAATATTTGAAATTTTATGTACTAATTTGTAAGGATTTGTAAGTATTTTTAAGGATATTTTAATGATTAACGTTCTTATAATAATTTTACTGCCTAATTTGAACAATATGTAATTGACTATATGTGTGATTTGATCTGTGCATGTTTTTAAAACAATTTTCAACCGTACCATTCAACACCATTTTCTACAATGTTTGAATTCAAAAACATTGAACAAATACTTTTGTAGACCAAAATCAATCATTTTCAAAAAATAAACTAATTTTCCTTTTACATTCCCAAAAATTTAAAATGGTCATGGGACGTTGAGAGGAGAGAGAAATTCCAGACTGAAGAAAAGTGTACAACCCAGACATTATTTTTTAATTTCCTTTGTTTCTGCCACCTTCAAAAAATTTACTTGTTGGTTGTGGTTCTCCCTATTATTCAACCATTTTCAATCGTAACATAAAAATAATTTCCTTATCGAATTTTAAAATAATACTTCCTCATTTTTCAAAGTCAATCCTTCTCAACCTTTTCATCTAAAAGTTCTATCTTTACTTATCTACGACGTCGGTCACCCATCGCATGCTATGTCATTGAAAATGAAAGAATATGCTTTTTCTGCAACCATTTTAATACATCCCATGCGATGTCGCATGCTATTCGTTATGATTATTTACTTCATTTCTTGCCCCTTTTAATTCGGTTAATCTAATAACCGAGGTAAAAAACCTATTATTTACCTCAGTTATGTTTTAACCGAGGTAAACAATATTATTTATTTTGGAAAAAAATTTAATCAAGGTAAAAGAAGTTTTTACCTCGGTTATTTGACCTATGCCAAAAAAAATTGAGGTAAAAGGCGAAGTAGTAGGTCATGTTTCTTGTAGTGTCTATTTGGGCCCTACTGGAATCCTGCCCCCAAACTAAATTTGGGTCTCTATATATTTTTAAAAGGATGATATCTCGAGAATTATAGTTATTTTCCCATTTTACGAATAAGAAGCGGAGATTCAATAAAACGAGGCTCCTATAATTAAGTAGGATACATGGTAAATCTCCAAACTAAAATAATTTCTACAACACCTTTGTGCAGTACTTATAAACAAAGTAAAAAAATCTATAACAATCACTAATGGGAAAAATATCGAAAAAGAACTCGTACTATTGAATATGAGATTAATAAAAGAATTTCTAGCATTGAATTATTAAAATTAACAAAATAAAATGGTAAAAAGTAGTTTTAATGGACATGCTGATAAAGTCATCCTCCAATTTGTCACGTAAATTTTCAAGATGTTCTTCCAACTTCCAAAACGGGTTGGGGGCGACTAAATGGTGTTTCCATCATCTTCTAACATAAGTTTGGAAATTTATCTAACATATGAAAAAAAAATGCCGATTCATTAGGTAAGAGTTCCATGTGAATATCATTTGGTCGCGAAGATTATCAATATTGTAATAATATGGCTCAAATGAAAATCGTACCTCGCATTCCATCCAAAGTGTGTTCTTGTTATCACGTGGTGCCCAATGCGAACTATGATTAGAGCCATAGTGTGTTCCACCACCTATCTTTTATTTGCTACCTTGAATGGGCTGAATTCCACCTACACAAATTTGAACAAATGCATTTCATATTTGAACAAGGGACCAAGCAATATCGATGGTTTTGCATTTTGTGTAAATACCCTTTTTCATATAAAATGAAAGAATGAAATCCTACAGCAAAATAGACTAACAAAATGTGAAGTTATAACATAGGAGGCTCCATTCACTTCACATTATTTAGGTTAACTAAGATACCTACCCATATCAACCTTTTGTTGAGATTTGAAATATTTTGAGATGACTGAGTACCTTTGAAATAATTTTGACTATCCTCCCATGCTAATGAATTCAGGTAATCAAAGAGGTGGATTTGTGTGGGGAAGAATAGTTGTATTGGCTGAACAAATTTTTATATAGGTTTGAGGGTTAGGAGGTGGATAGGAAGACCTTGTCGATTTTATTGGCGATTTGGGTCACTAAATAGACCAACAATTTTGTCCACAATGATGAAGAGTGATTATTGCACTGTGTATCGATGACGAAAATTAATTTTTTGAATACTAAAAATAAGTTCCTATTTTGGAACATTAGCGGATAATTGCCTAGGATCCTGAAAGTCAAAGTTCCAAAATCTATTGGCTTTTCAGAAACAACACTATTGCCAAGAATTTGTACATTTTTTTATTCTAACCATTGATTTGATATCGAAAATAAGTTCGGTGGGTACTTTATATATAAACGGCACCAATTCTGAACTTGGGACAAGTATGCTTATAAATAGTGTTCTTTCCCAACTCTTTCAATCTTCCAACATAATTTGTGATTTCCCTACCACCACCCATACATTCACACATTCTTCAAGAGTCTTTGCTCCAAATGCCACATAATTGCTGGTAAGTTCCTCTTCATCTTTTTCATCTTCTTCATCCTCACTCAATGAAGTAACATACGACCTTCCTTGCTTCTTTCGTGTATTGGCGCATTTAGATTGAATGTGTCCAAATCCTTCACATTATCTACACTTAATTCTCTCTAACCAAGTTCAATCTTCCAAAATTGCAAGTCTATACCATGGATCTTTCCAAGGATGCATTAAAATCAAAGTTTGCTTCATCATCGAAAGCTCATTCTTTGTCACTTCTCAATTTGCTATGGGAGGAACCAGAGTATGATAAAGAAGATAGGTCTCCTACCCACTATCAGAAACCAAGAATAGATCATGGTCACGAGTGTCCATCGGAGCCCTCAACAAGCCACAAGTTCTTCAATATAGAGATAGAGAAGCACTACGTAGAATGGCCATCCCGTAAATGCATCGCTACCAAAGTGGTGAAACCTAACTCCGACTCTAATTTAAATTTTGATTATATATTAGAACATTTCCTTAGTATTTACATAGCCTTATAACAATCGATACTCCAACCCACCACAAATAAGTAGTTCAATTATATACTAATTTTGTGAAGTAACTTAAGAGATCTAGCATTACCAAGGTTAATGAAATAACAACCCTGGTTAGTAAATTGATGATAAATGTTGGATTAGGATGTCTCTAGAAAGAACTTAGTTTTTTTGTGCCTCATCGTCCCCAACGGTCCTTTTGAGATATATCGACAATAATCTTGGCCTAGTTAAATTTATTCTCAACCCCTTTATCCCGTAAGGTGTAAGTATTTTAGATTGCAAGAATACATACCGGCCAAGTTGAAAAATATGACTTGTCGGTGTTGAGCATAGAGTAAATATTGTTTTTTGAGTGGGGTGTGTATGGATGTGCTTCCAATTGGGGTATGATTGCAACTCACAATGGGAAACCTCATGATTTTCTATTACATGATGGGAAAAAAACCTTTCAATCCTACTTTTAGCATATTTTCCTACATAAACAAAGCTGGAAAGATAATTAAGAAGAAGTTTCCCTCTGGTTTTTTATCACTATGATGATCAAGGAGCAGTGAATTGTACCCATAGACTTGTCATTGCCTCAGGAATACTACGACAATAAGTGGCTTGACCTAATGCAACTCAAAGTCGATTTAGTAACCAACAAGTTGAGGGTGAAGGTCATGCTAGGGAGAGCCTCTAGAAGTATGAAAAGAGTCAGAGATTTGGAGTCTACTCTTTCTTCAACAACGGGAACCATGTAGTGATGACAACATGTCGCTAACAACATTGTCATCCACTCAAGCCGTCGTCGAAGTCACACATGGTTTACGGGAAATGTCTTGAAGGCTATAAATAAGCAAAGAAGTGAAACATGGTTTACACTGAAGTGGTGGAGGAGGTGGTTACACAAATTTTAACCTTTTTTAATTGACGATTTATAATCCAACTATAATTTAAGTTTAAATTCAAAAATAATGTTTGCTAAACGTTAACTTGTAGGAAGAAATGAAACGGAAGAAAGATTTTGAAGCCTCGGTTTAAAATGCACATTGATACTTTTCAAGGTATATATTGAAGCCTTGATTTAGATGTAGTACTAGAAGTATTAATGGTAGAGTTCATTTTGATGGAATTTCATAACATATATTTGTTTTATGTTTTGATGACGCCAATTTATATTTTTAGGAATTCTCTATAATAAGTAATTTGACATGTCCATATCATACAATGATTTTTGGGATCTTTTGTACTCATTTTAGTATTATTTTATGCTTTGGAAACTGCATTTTACCTTGAAGTTCTATTAGGAGGGTTAAGAGCGACTTTAGCGCTCATATCACTAATAATAAGGATTTTGTGAGACAAAGTAATGGTTGGAAGATTTGAAGACCATTAAGACTACTTTTTGAAGACAATGAAGATCACGAAAACCTGAAGATGGGAAGAGAGAACAACTACAATTAGACAAGAAGAAGAAAAATATTTGAGAGCAGTCTACTTTACCTGTCGCGACTCGCGACGGACTGCTGCCCAGATCTACTTTTTGTACTATAAATTCTCTCATATATTCTCTCTTTCCATCAACTTCTTCTCCCCAATTCCATAGCCATAAAACCCTAGTTTTCCACAATTTTCATCTTTGTTTCATCTTGAATTTATGTTTGAATTGCTATTGTCGTTTAGTATGAACTCTAGTAGCTAAGCTTAGTCTTGGGAACTATTTTCTTCAAACCCTAACAAGTAATCATATGAGGAGTTTAATTGATTAAGGCTTCCAAGCCCATGTCTTGAGAAATTTATATTAAGTTATTTAATGCTTTGCTATTGTGCATTTATGGTTCTTGAATGTTAGTTGTTGAAAGCATTAATGGAGTTAGAAGTTTGAGTATATGAATTGCTTGTATGATTACTTGTTAGGGTTTGGAGAAAAATAGCTAATTCTCTTTTCTTTTGATATGAAATCCAAGAGCATGAATTAGAGCTTCTAATATGGTTGATGATTTGATGAATGCTAGATATGTCAAATTCCTTATGATGTTTGTTTTGTGTAGAAAAGATGAAAAGTATAGTAACGTTGAACGTTCTTGACTAATCTTGTGCAAATGCATGAATTGGTTCAATGCTTAGACACAGTGTATTGTTTATAAGTGTCACCAATCTTGTTGATTCTTTGTGCTTAATGCCACTAACGAGATACTTTTAGGCATTGAACGACTAAAAGGGTCATTAGTGAGGTTTTGCTAGATGTCAAATTCACTCTTGTAAACTACTATCAAAGAAGGGTTGAATATTTATCTTCACAACAAGTAGTGAAAGTTTTGAATAGATTTTATGTTCAAGGATAGATAAGAGGCTTGGAAGTAGAAATAAATTGCGCCCAAGGTCCGTAATTTGTGTTTAATCTCTTCTTAGTAGTTTGTTGCATATTTTCTAGATTTACATTCCTTGCTAGCTAACTTGTCTTTAAATTTGTAACTTAGAAAAACCAACCAAAATCCCCCTCTTTACAGGCTTTTATACATATACATATGCATATTTCTATATCTAGTGTAGTATTTACCCTTATATGTGCAAACCCTTAGAAAAATATCTCTTGTTCGTGGATGACCCCGACTTGCCATTATCTACCTAGTTGTAGTTAAAGAGCACTTTAGGGCTTTAAATAGTAACTTTGAGAGGTATCGTTATCGGGGGAAAGGAATTTGTTTTTAAGTTTTTGGGCATATTATGTGTGATTATGTGCTAGTTGTGAATATTTGTTAGTTTACTTTTATTTGGTTTTTATTTGATCATTGTTAGCCTTGGAGACGTATTGTTTTAATTCTTGGTGCATGGTTCGTATTCGATCCTCTTCACAAGAACACTTACACTACAACCCCAAGTTAGAGTTGAATTTCAAAAGGGCTAGGAGACTTTCTTTGGAAAGTATGAATAACACCCCTCCTAGTGACCATTTTACGGAACATTCTTCCTCTATGGATCATCAAGAGGAAAATAAACAGGAAATTCCAGGAGAACCTTAACACCCTCCCATTCAAGGAATGAGCATCACGTTGAGGCAAATCCCATTGAGGGAGGTTATGGCTTCCAATCTATAGCAACAACCAATGTTCATCATATATCCTGCCTTTGGAGCTAATGGGCATTTTGAGTTGAAGTCCGGATTGATACACTTGCTACAATCCTTTCTTGGTAGGCAAGGGGAAGTTCCTAACAAACATCTCCTTGATTTTCATATGGTTTGTAGTGGGATACTTCCCGAATGGGTAAATGAGGAGTTTTACATGTTGAAGGCCTTCCTGTTTTCATTGCGAGATACCGCAAGAGATTGACTCAATTATCTTCCACTCATGAGCATCAACTCTTGGATTGAGTTGAAGAGGAAGTTTCTCTCGAAATTCTTATCTCTTCAAAATTCTTCTTCTTGAAGAAAGATATTGTCAACATCATCCAATGGTAAGAGGATTTATTTTAAGACTATTGGGAGAAGTTCAAGAAACTTCTCGCTAGTTGTCCGTATCATGGATACTCGTATGGGAATTTGGTATATTGTTTAATAATGGTCTATTTGATCAAGAACAAAGGCTAGTGAGGGGAGCTTGTAATAGTTCTCTTGGGAACAAGTCCTCGAGGGAAGCTATGGAGCTCTACGGGGAGCTAGCTGAAGATTCGAGAAATTTTAGCTCCAGAGCCGATTTGAGAAGGAAAAACCCCAACAATGCATGTGCTTCTTCCAACCATGGAAATATTGAAGACCAAGTCTCAACCCTCACTTCTATGTTCAAGACTTTGATAACTCAATCTGGAGCTAAACCTCATGTAAAATCTTATGAGATTTACTCTTCTCCACACCCAACGGATTCATGTCCTACTTTGCAAGATGACTACATGGAGAAAGTGAGTGCCATGAGTTATCAGGGAAACCAAGGATTCCAAAATCAAGGACTTCAAGGATATCAAGGCTACCAAGGAGGTAGAGGCTACCAAAACCGGCCTTACAATGCGGCTAACCAAGTCCACCCAAATCTCTGATATGGGAATGCACAAGGGGGTCAAAATGGCCAAACTTTGTGCCCTCATCAACAAAAATATAGGCCACCACAAAATCAATATTAAAGGCTTGGTTATAAGCCCCACAATCAAGGTGAAAGTTTGGGGATGTCAAAGGAGGAAATTATGAAAACCATTGGGAAGTTGACAGTATATGTGGATAAGGCTGAGAAACACCAAGAGAAGACCGAATCTATCATATAAAAAACCCAGAGACTCAAGTGAGCCAAATGTCTCAAATCTTGAATTGAATGGAGGCAAGAGATTCAGGAAAACTTTCTTCTCAACCAGAGCTTAACCCTCGACAAAATGCGAGTGCTATCACTTTGAGAAGTGGTAAGGGGGTTGGTACTTCCTGGGAGGATGAAATCAATGAAAATGAACCCATCGTGGTTGAAGTGTTTGAGAAGGAAGTGGATGAAAAGGCCGAGAATGACAAAGTGAGAAAGGGAAAGGAGAAGGAAGAGGAGATCACCTTTGAAAAATCGACATCCATTCCCGAGCCTTCATCCCCTCCTCAAAAGAAGACAAAGATGGTGGAGATCCCTCTATATGTACCGAAACTGCCATTTTCGGAGGCTTTGAAGGACAAATGGAGGAAGAAAGGCAACAAGGACATTTATAAAGTCTTTTGTAGATGTGAGGTAAATATTCCTCTTTTGAATTCCATTGAACAAATTCCTAGTTATGCTAAATTTCTTAAGGAATTATGTGTTGTGAATAGAAAGTAGAAGGCCAAAAATAAACTAGAGAAAGGGAGAAATGAGCATGCTTCCGCTATGTGTCAAATAGAGTTACCTCCTAAATGTAGCGATCCCGGTATGTTCAACATTCCTTCATGATAGGAAACACACACTTTCAAAAATCCATGCTTGATCTAGGTGCTTCCATAAATGTGATTTCTTACTCTTTGTATGAAAGCCTCAATTTGGGCACATAAAATTGGAGTGGTTATCCAATTAGCCGATCGTTCTAGTGCATACCCTAAGATTATTTTCGAGGATGTGTTGGTTAAGGTGGATTCCTTAATATTCCCTACGGATTTCTATGTCCTAGATATGGAGCATGATAAACATGCCGCTCTGATTTTGTTGGGGAGACCATTTTTGAAAACTTCTAGTACATTGATTGATGTGCGTAATGGTACCCTCACCATGGAATTCGATGGGATTAAAGTATAGTTTAACATAAATGACTCTATGAGGTATCCTAATGAAGAATATTATTTCCATGCTTTAGATATTGTAGATGATGTTGTGCAAGATGTTTTTGAATTAAATGGTGATGATTCCTAGTTAGTTTATATAGAATGTGATATTCAAGATGCATACAATGTATACTCTATGAGCATTAACTTGAAGGAAAGCTTTGAAGACTTGAATGAGCTTCAAAAGATGAATTCCAACCCTCCTTCTGTACCCTTAGAGGAATCTAAGAAATCGGAACTCTTGCCATCAATGGTGAAATCCCCAGTGATTGATCTTAAACCTTTGCCAAGTGACCTCAAGTATGCATTTCTTAGGGAATGGGAAACACTCTCGGTCATCATTTTGAGTAAACTTACCCAAGAGCAAGAGGAGAAGCTAATGGTGGTTTTGCGGGAAAATAAGGAAGCAATGGATGGACTATTTCCGACATCAAAGGTATAAGCCCATCCACTTGCATGCATAGAATCTTGTCGGAAGATAATGCAAAACCATGTGAAAACCTCAACGTCGTTTGAATCCACCTATGATAAAGGTGGTAAAGACGGAGATCCTCAAATTGCGACAAGCCTGGATGATTTATCCAATTTTGGATAGCAAATGGATGACTTCAACACAAGTGGTGCCAAAGAAGAGTGGCGTAACGCTGGTTGAGAATGACAAAGGTGAAATGATGCACACTCGCGTCCAAAATTGGTGGCGTGTTTGCATTGACTACCACAGGCTAAATGCGGTAACTCGGAAAGATCACTTCACATTACCGTTCATTGATCAAATGGTCGACTGGCTTACAAGTCACCCATATTAATTATTTTTGGATGGGTACTCAGGTTATTTTCAAGTGGTCATTTCCCCGGAGGACCAAGTGAAGATGACATTCAATGGCCCCTTTGTACATTTTCTAACCAGTGTTTGCCTTTTGGGCTATGTAATGCCCCGCCACTTTCCAAATGTGTATGGTAAGAATTTTCTCGGAATTTGTTAAAATTATTGTTGAAGTATTCTTGGATGATTTCACTGTTCATTGTAATTCTTTTGACAATTGTTTAGCCAATTTAGAACAAGTTCTTAAGCGTTGCATTGATACTAATCTTGTGTTATATTCCGAGAAATATCAATTTATGGTAGAACAAGGCATTGCCTTAGGCCACATTGTCTCCTCCAAGGGTATTGAGGTAGACAAGGCAAAGATAGACACAATAAAAACTTTACCTTATCCTACTAATGTGAGCGAAGTGCGTTCTTTTCTTGGTCATGCAAGATTCTATTGCCTGTTCGTCAAGGATTTTTCCAAAATTGCATCTCCTTTGTGCAAGTTACTGCAAAAGAAGGTGGAATTTGTTGAGGACTAGGGTTGTAAAGGGGGCTTCAATTCATTGAAGGAAATGTTGGTTTTGGCCCCTATTATTCAACCCCCAGATTGGTCCATGCCTTTTGAGATCATGTGCGATGCAAGTGATTACGCCGTCGGAGCGGTGCTTGGTCAAAGAGTGGGGAGAATGTCGCATCCATTTACTATGTATCCATGAATCTAAATGAAGCATAAAGGAACTACTCCACCATGGAAAAAGAATTTCTTTCAGTGGTATTCTCTTTAGAAAAGTTTCGATCTTATTTTCTTGGCACCAAAGTTATTGTGTACACTTACCATGCAGCACTTCATCACTTGATGATGAAAAAAGAGGCCAAGCCAAGATTGATTCGATGGATTTTTCTTTTGAGCGAGTTTGACTTTGAGGTCTGAGACAAGAAGGGTACGGAGAACCTTGTAGCCGATCATTTGAGCCGACTGGTTTCATGCCAAAAAGTTAAGGTAATGTCACCAATAACGGATCATGTACGGAAGGAGTTCCCCGATGAACAATTATTTGCAATCAGGAACCTTTAGCCGTGGTATGTCGACATTGTAAACTTCTTATCCATGGTAAATTTTCTTCCCATTTTACTAAGGCTAAAAAGATAAGCTTAAAAGTGATGTTAAATATTATGTGTGGGATGATCCTTTTTGTGGAAACATTGTGTTGATAAAATCGTTAGGAGATGTATCCCCAATAATGAAGTGCATTCAATTGTTGCCTTTTCTCATTCGTATGCATGTGGCTGTCATTTTGGAGCAAAGAGGACCGCTAGAAAAATCCTAGAAAGTGGTTTTTATTGGCCTACGTTGAATAAACATACATACACTTTTTGCAAAGCTTGTGATGAATGTTAGAGAGTAGGAAATATTTTCTCTAGAAATGAGATGCCTCAAAAGCCTATACTGTATTATGAATTTTTTTTATGTATGGGGCATTGATTTTATGAGACCTTTACCTAAATCTTTTGGCTTTACATATATTCTTCTTACCGTTGATTATGTGTCAAAGTGGGTTGAAGAAAAATCCACTAGGACTGATGATTCTAAAGTGGTTTCAGATTTCTTGAAAGATAATATCTTCTCTAGGTTTGGGGTCCCTCGAGTCTTGATTAGTGACCGTGGCACCCATTTTTGTAATCGGAAAATTGAGGCACTTTTGAAGAAGTATGGTGTCACACACAAGACATCTACTTCCTATCACCCACAAACCAATGGCCAAACCAAAGTTTCCAATAGGGAAATCAATTCCATTCTTCAAAAAACTATAAATCCTAACCAGAAGGATTGGAGTTCTTGGTTAAATGATGCCTTGTGGGTATATAGGACGACATATAAGACACCATTCGGTATGTCACCATACCGGTTGATCTTTGGAAAGCTATGCCATTTGCCGGTGAAAATAGAGCACAAAGCTTATTGAGAAGCCAAGAAATTCAACCTTGATATAGATGAGGCCGGTTTGTATAGCAAGCTGCAATTTCAAGAATTAGAGGAGATAAGAAGAGATTCCTATGAGAATGCTGAGATCCACAAGGAAAAATGAAGGTTTTGCATGACAAGATGATGAATAGGAAGGAGTTTGACGTAGGTCAAAAGGTCCTCCTATTTAAATCCCTCCTTTGCCTAGTTCCCGGTTAATTGAGGTCACGGTAGATTAGTCATTTTGAAGTGGTGAAAGTTTTTCCACATTGTGTGGTGGAAATCTTAGATCTAGCTAAGTCCAACTCTTTCAAGGTAAATGGAAAACGTTTGAAACTTTACAGATGTGTCCATTTTATATGGTTATTTTGTTATGTTTTGGTACTCATTTTGGTAGACTTTATGCTTTGAAGACTCCCA
>JAULKK010000009.1:3440946-3467337 GCA_032355705.1 Rubia peregrina
GACCGTTGACTAGGGGTTGACCAAATCAAAACCGGCTATGACCGGTTTGGGTACCATTCTGGAACATAAATGTAAATACGGGTACCATAATGACTCATTTTTAAAATTTGGGTACCAGACTGTGAATTTCGATTAAAAGTGGGTACCATTTTGGACAATTACTCTTTTTTAAATTCTTGTTTTATAATAGTGAATTAAAATTTACAAATTCTTAATTAATAAATGAGAAAGTCCCTGTTAGATCAACTAACGTTTAGACCAATCTTAAAAAACTTCGCTTCCATAATTTTTAGGGTCAAATTATATATAATTATTTATATATTGTGATCCATTTTAAATGTTATTCAAAATTATACGAATCTCGTTACAATAAATAAAAACAAACATCCAATCACCCCATTAGTTACATCAATTATAAAATAACCCCGTCTAACAGTTAGTCGGTCTAAAATAAGACTTTGTATTAATAAATAATTATTTGGTTGATGAATTAAATTTCACAAATCTAGTTAGTCGGTTTAAAACATAACTTTGTATTAATTCGTATTTATTTGGTTGGTGAATTGAATTTCACAAATCCAGTTAAGAGTGAATTAGATTATGCAAATCCTTTTATAAAAATATTAGCCATTGCATGGGCCCACACCTCTTCTACATTCACTCCTTGCTTTTGCATGGCATTCTACCGCTATAAATAAGCCACTCAAGTGAAATCACCCTTCATTTCAATTTAGCCCCTTTTCTTCACTACCCTGAATTTCTTACAAAAAATGGGTGGAAGTAGGATTGCTTTGTTTCTCAGCTTGCTTCTTCTACTTCAAGTTATCTGGTCACCGGCGGAGAGCCAGGAATCGGAGGAAGTAAACTCTGGAATGAGGTGGGCTGTTCTTGTAGCAGGTTCCAAAGGCTTTTCAAATTATCGCCACCAGGTTGATTAGTAATGTTATTGCCTTTATTTGTTTGTTTTGTACCATGTTGATTACTAAACATCTCAGTTCATCTGAGTTCGTGTTTACAAGAACTATTGCTATTTTATTTTTATCTCATCAATCGGGGAAAATAAATGGACAGGCTGATATATGTCACGCGTACCAAATTCTGAAGAAAGGAGGTTTGAAGGATGAGAATATTGTTGTTTTTATGTACGATGATATTGCTAATGATGAGGAAAATCCTAGGCCTACAAAGATTATCAATCGTCCAAACGGCGGCGATGTTTATGCTGGCGTTCCCAAGGTATAACATTATACCTTAATTCATATCTATTCTTGATTTGTTGCTCTGATTTGAAAGAAATTAAGGTATATCCCGTTCATAATATTTTCAATAGCCAGATAAAGTAGCAGAACTGTGTGTGTTAGCGCTAAAACATTTGAATTTCAAATTAATCTTTTAAAAAATCAATTAATCTTTGAATTTTAGATTTCATCGACGTTGTCACTTTGATTTGATTGATGACTTTGGTTTTATCTTGTTTTGGATGTTAATTGTCAACAGGATTACACAGGTGATGATGCGAATGCTGAGAATCTATATGCTGTGATCCTTGGAGATAAGAAAGCTGTGAAAGGAGGGAGTGGGAAGGTAGTGAAAAGTAGTAGCAACGACAGGATCTTCATTTACTATGCTGATCATGGAGGCCCTGGAACCATCGCGATGCCAGCGGGTCCGTTCATTTATGCGAAAGATTTCGTGGACACATTGAAGAATAAACACAAATATGGAACATACAAGGAAATGGTAAATTTTGGTACCCTTAATTTCTTTGCTACACATATAATGAGCTGCCATTTGAGTGCAGAGAAGCTGATATAGGCTGATATGATTCATGTAGGTTGTTTATGTTGAATCATGTGAGAGTGGGAGCCTTTTCGAGGGTTTACTTCCCGCGAATCTGAATATTTATGTCACCACAGCAGCCAATGCAGAAGAGAATAGCTACGCAACATACTGCGACTACAAAAACTATCCATGCTTAGGGGATCTATATAGTATTTCTTGGATGGAAGATAGGTACTTCAGCTCACTGTTGCTGATAAGATATGATGTGGTTAAGTTTTGAATAATTTTTCTGCAGAATTTCTTGAATTTTAGAATTTTTTAGTTAACATAGAGTAATCTTTTATTTGATTATATTTTTCTTGGAATTACTGGGATGAGGTTTTCTCTGCTAGTAAATCACAATTTGTTGCCTTGTTTTTTGTTTCGGTTCTATCTAGCGATTCTCACAACTTGCAAAAAGAGACGCTAGAACAGCAGTACAAGAAAGTAAGTAGTGATGGTTAACTGATTTTATCTGAACTTGTAAATGCTTTCAATTGTGTGTTAAAATTGCGTGCTTTTGTAGGTGAAAGAGAGGACTTCAAATGACCATAAGTATTTTGTTGGATCTCATGTGATGGAATATGGAAACAAAAGCATCAATGTTGAGAAGCTTTCCTTGTACCAAGGCTTCAATCCAGGCACAGAGAACATAAATGCAAAGACAAATGCACCTAACCAAATAGGTGTTGTTGATCAGAGAAGCGCAGATGTTTTCTTTCTATGGAAGAAGGTAAGCCTTTTATTTCTATGATCAGAGAAGCTTAGTGTTATTTGTTTACTCACATGACATCATAACATCTCCTGTCTTTTCCAGTACAAAATGGAACAAGATTCAGTGGAAAAGGAAAAGATCCTCAAGGAAATTAAAAGCACAATACTTTACAGACAAAATTTGGATGGAAGCATAGGTATCATTGGATCTTTCTTGTTTGGTCCAGACAAGAGTTCTTCGGCTCTCAACAGCTTAAGGAAGCCAGGGCTACCCATCGTTGATGATTGGGAATGTTTGAAGTCATCTGTTAGATCTTTTGAAAAAAATTGTGGATTGCTGACTCAATACGGGATGAAGTACATGCGAGCATTCGCGAACATCTGCAATGCGGGAATCAGTCAGGCTGCCATGGAGAAAGCTTGTGAGGCAGCTTGCGCCGGGCACGACTTGGGGCAGTGGGATCTTGCAAAATGTGGATCCAATGCTTGATGAATTTGGATTTTGTGTTTGATGATAGAGGTTGGAAGAAGTTTTTTGTGTTTAGTAAAACTTTATTTCATAAAAGTTTAAAGTTGATTTGGAAGAAATTTGGAGTTCAAAAAAGTAGATTCAAATTCCTGAATATGGACCAGATCACAACATTCTTACTAACAAAACAATTTGTTCGTATGCTATGATAGCACAACATTATTAATAAGAAAACTGAAGATAACGTGACAGTTGAATAAGAGAGCACAACTCAGGAACTGAAACTGAAAGAAAAAAACTAAGACATAAATTTCTGATTCAATTTATCTAAAAAATGAATGATGTTTGTACATGATTATATCTACAATCTGATCACACTATAGAAGCTCTAATCTAACTGCACAAAGCTGTTACAAAAATCAACTAACTGTAACAAGAAAAATAAATATCTCAGCTTCCTTACTGATCTAACTGATACCATGTTCAGTTTAAGCAGAAAGACTGGATGAGAATTTTGTGAGATGAGAATTTTGTGAGAAACAAAATCCCACCTTCGAAAGAAGAGGCTGAGAAACAATAGGTGAAAGCAGTTAGATGAAACCATCTGTAAGCTAAGAATTGGATAAGACATGTAAGGGATTGATAAAGACCTTCTTGCATGCATCCCTTACATAATGACAGGTCTATCTCAATATGCTTAGTCCTCTCATGAAAGACTGGATTATGATTAATTTGAAGAGAAACAATTTTATCACATTTCAAAGGAATTGGAAACACAAACTGATGTTGCAGGTCAGTGTGAAGGAATGTGATCCATTTGAGTTCCGATACTATCATTGACATAGCCCTGTACTTAGATTTAGCAGATGACTTGCTGACTAAGTTCTGTTTCTTGGATTTCCAAGAAATCAAGGAATCACCTAAGAAAATTCAATAACACGTGATCGATTTTCTAGTGATTCTACAAGTGTTCCAATCTGTATCACATAAAGCAAACAATGACTTAGAAGATGTTACAGGGAAGAATAAGCCATGCGTGGAACATCCTTCAGATATCTTGCAATGTGAAGTGCAACTCTCCAGTGATGCTTAGTAGGCTTCTGTACAAACTGATTAAGTTGATGAACTGAGAATGTTATATCTGGTCTGGTGTAGAATAAGTACACAATTCTTTTAATCATCTTCTTTAAGGGCCTGAATCATGCACTAGAGGTGAAGAGCTCTCCTCAATCTGCCAATAAGCTGGGAATGAAGCTGCTACTGCTTTGCAATCAACCAGATCAAGATCACTGATGAGATCAGTGATGTATTTTGCTTGACTGAGGAAAATACCTGCATTGAATCTTGAAATCTCAATGCCCAATTTTTTTTGGCATTTCCTAAGTCCTTGTCAGTAAATAGATCATGCAGATAATTCTTAAAGAATTGAATTTCATCTTTTAAATCTCATGCAATCATAACATTATCAACACAGATCAATAGGAAATGTTGTACTGAGCACATCTCTTAACGAATAAGCAATGATAATGTTTTTGTTGCTTGAATCCATATAAGATATAGGTTCATAGTAAACTCAACATTAAATTCTCCAGAAGCCTGTTTCAATCCATACAAAGATTTCCTGAGCCTGCATACTGTCCTAGTAGTGCTTTATCATAGCCCTGTGGTAGTATCATGTAAAGTTCCTCATAAATATATCCATAAAGGAAGGCATTTTTCATGTATATTTGGTGCAGAATTCAACCCTTCAATGAGGTCATTTCTAACAGCAATACAGTGTCCTGCTTAGCAACAAGTGAAAAGGAGTCAAAATAATCAACTCCTTCATTTGCGAGAAGCCTTTTGCCACCAATCTGGCCATATATATTTCAACTAATCCTTCAGCCCTGCATTTGACTTTGTAAAACACCCCATAGGTATCTTCTCTGCAGGCAAATCAACTATATCTCAAGTGTGATTAGTTTCAAGATCATCTAACTCGACCCGCATAACCTTAATCAATTACTGATTACTGCAAACCTGTTTGTATGATTGTGGTTCATGGATACCTAACAATTGTGTCATAAAACTCATATGTGCAGATGAAAAAATAGGTATACAGATGTCAGATGTATATATATATATATTATTAACATCAAAATCATTCATCCAACAAGGCTAAGACCCGATCCTAGTACTTTGCTGAGTATGAATGTGTGTATCATTCCCAACAGGATTAGTATTAGAATTGTGACTAAATGTCTAATGATTCTGAGATGGTGGTGTAGATAGTATGAGATCACCAGTATCAAAAGAGTAATGATTATCAGTAGAATTTTCTTTTTTAGGTGTGTGAATTTTAGAAAATGAATTTGGAAAAGGTGTATCAGGATATGAGCTAGGATTTGAAGAAGGTGTAGGTAATATGATTTTGTTCTGATCAATGGGATCACAACTAAAAGAAAGAAATGATATCTCAGAATATTTATAAGTGAAAACATTGCTATAGAAAATAATATGTGTGGCAACAAAAATTCTTTTATTGAGAAGGTCATAGAGTTTATAACCTTTTTGATTGGCTGAGTATCTTATGAAAATGAAATGTACTAACCTTGGACTGAATTTTTGTTTATCTGGATTGAAATACTACGGTTTCCTTCCTCCTCTCTTTCCTTGCTCTCGGAGTTGACTTCCTAGTCTTCTGGTTCATGGAAAAGCTTCATCAGTTTCATGTTCGGCCTCAGCTCACTCTCACTCTCCTTCCCCTGGTTTTTCTCTGTTCTTCATATCCTCCAGCTTCCTCATCATCTCCCTCTGCGAGGCTATAATAGTCTCTAAGAGTTCTGAGTTATCCGCCAACTCGGCGGCATTCTGTAGTCGGTTTCCTTCCCCATCAGCGTGAGAGTGGGTTTTTTCTTTTGAGTGTGTGACATTTTCCACCAGGACATTGTTGTGTAGATATCCAATTGCTGGTCGTCCTTCCATAGTGATTTTGAGGTGCATGCCAATGTTAAGTCTATTTTTGGTAGTAGTTTGGATAAAGGTCCATGCTCCTTGCGTTCGATAGAAAACCTATAAGACAGAGAGACGAAAGTCAGACAGGTAGGCACAAGGTCGTGCCTGATCCGACGATCAAGCTAGTCGAGAGAGTCATTCTAGTGTTTCTATGAAGTGTATCTAAGAAGTTAGATAAGTGATCATACCTTTTCCAAGTTGCATCCCTCGGTATAAAAGTTGGTGGCTTGATGGGACAACACTGGTTACATCACACTTTGTCTGTTGGTTTGTTGAGTCAATCCCACGTGCATCCACCAAAATGGGAGCTGGGCTAATTGGGGCCTCTTTGTTTATTGGGCCTTCTAGCCCATTCCTTATTAGGCATCAAAGAGGAAAATTAGAAACTTCATACAAGGAATTCAAAATACCTCAGAGGAGTGGATCACTGAACAAGAGGAAGTAAAAAATATTATCACTGACCACATTAACACGGTCTTTGTGCTTCTTGTATGGTATCCCCAAGGTTTTCTAGGAGATATGGAAGAACATCAATATTTTCAAGTGAACACAAAAATTGACGCAACCACAAAGGGATAAACTACAGATTCCTTTCACAGAGAGAGATGCTTAGCAAGTAATCAACAATACGAGTTCTTGGAAAGCGATAGGGGAGGATGACCTACCTGTAGATTTTTACAAAACTCATTGGCAAATCATAGGAAATAAAGTATCAGATTCTATACTAAAAGTCCTTAAGAGCACATGCCAGGAAGATGGAATAAGACACAAATAATACTGATACAAGAAAAAAAAAGTAGCCTAAACAACCATGTGATTTTAGATCCATCTTCTCATGTAATGTCAAGTACAAGATTGTTGTGAAGATGATTTCCATGAGGATGAACAAACACACCGAGACTTTGATCTCGGATAATCAAAATGGTTTTGTACATGGAAGGAATATTGGAGAAAATGTCTTGTTAGCTCATGAAATCTTAGACTTCATGAGGATAAAGAAGGTTGGCCGAAAAGGCTACATGGTTCAAGCTTGATATGAGTAAAGCACATGATAGAGTCTTATAGAGCCTTTTGGAGAAGGCACTGGTAGCAATGAATTTCCCTTCATCCTGGTTGGACTTGCTCATAAATTGTGTATAGTCGACAGTGACATACGAGGTGATCGTGAATGGAAGTAAGTCTAATTTCTTTGTACCAAACAAGGGCTTGAGGTAAGGTTATCCATTCTCACCACACTTGTTTATAATTGTTCAACAATATATGTCTACGTGGTTGGAAGTGAGGGTACAACATAATCCAAATCCGGGAATTTAAATTCCAAGAGAAACACCAAGGATCAACCATCTCATGTATGCTGATGATTGTATTCTTTTTTACAGAATGCACGTATCAGGTAGCGAATGAATTGGAAAATACCATTGACTTGTAAGCTAGATTTTTAGGCCAGAGACTCAATTATGAAAAATATTCAATGCAATTCAGTCTCAACACCCCTCAAAATATGCAAAGTATACATTAAGTATACATGTGAATGGAATAAGAGGTAGATACTTCGGCATGGACATCATTTTTGGGTCACAAAAGAAGTAAGTGCTCTCCACACTTATAAAGAAGTTTAGAGACAAATATGCTTCGTGGAATATAAACATGTTGAATCTTGTAGGTAGAATAACTTTGGAAAAGCACGTTTTGTTAGCAGTGACCATCTACCCGTTAGGCATCTTTAGAATACCAACAAGCATATTGAAAAGCTTGATAAAATGACAGGAAAATTTATATGCGGGTGGGGGGAGGGGAGATATGGAAGGAAGAACGATTCATTGGAAGCATGGAAAAAAGTAACAAGATCCAAAGAAGATGGTGGGGCTGGGGATACGATCAATGATAGGAATGAACAAGACATTGCTAGCTAAACATGCTTGAGCTGTAATGGAAGAGAAAAATAGACTTCTTGCCTCAACTTACAAGGCAAAAAATCTGAGGACGAGGATTTCAGAACAGTAGGGATAAAGGGTGGAGAAACCCGAGGCTGGAAGTCTATTATGTGGGCTAAAGACATCATAAAAAACAACCAAGCTTAGAGGGTTGAAAACGGTGAATCTATAAACACAACTGACGAGTGGATCCCGAATCAACCAAATCCAATCCCACAGAATTCAGTGGTACAATAACGCATATGGAAGATAAACAGTGGGGAAAGGGTATCACATCGCAATGGAAAATGAGAGAATTGACATGGGGCGGAACCAGGTACAAAATCAGGACACGAAGAAGATTTAGCAAAAATTATGGAAATCTGAAATTGGCCCCAAAAGATCTTAATTTTCTCGTGAATAGCATTAAATGATACCTTACCTACTGAATTTCAAAGGAACAAGAGAAAGTTATAAGACTCTATCTAAATATGAGCTCATGGTATCTTCCTCCTACATAAACCAGATGAGTGCGATGACAAGGAAAAATGATCTAGGTCCAAGGGAAGAATGGAAAGAAGTCCAGTTTGATAACTAGAAATATTGATGCTGGAGCATGGAAAATCATACAGGCGAGTTCAGATTTCTTCGTATCAACACCTCCATTACACGTTGAAGCGGAAACATGTCGGGCGGGGCGGGCTCAAGATTGCGTATCATCTCATTATCTCCACAGATTCGATCATCTTGCAGGCAAACAATTTTGAGCCAGAAAGAGTACCGTAGGAAATCAAAAGTTGGTTATAGAAATGTATAGAAGGTATGCTTAATGTTAGTTTCGATTCATATTAAATTAGGAAAGTGCCTATAACTCTAATGCAGGATGGGCATGATAAAACTATTGAACTAGGAAGGACTATATGTAATTTTCCTTCATAGCTTACTCAGTTGGGTTTCAATAATAATAATAATTTATTACCAGGAAATTTTATCTACGTTTTAGTATTTTCCTGCCCCACTAATTGTTTTTATGAATACCAATCTCATTACTTATAGTCAATACATTTTATGATAGAGTGTATCTATTTTAACTAAATAAAGGTGAAAGTGAATCTTAAATTCAGAAAGAGAGGATACATCAAAACTATTTGAATGTTTAATAATTATACTACCACAATTCTAACTATTAAAATTTTACTATCATTATTTTCAATTATATTTCATTTGATTTAATTTAATTTAGTTTAATTTTTTAAAAAGTTTTAGCACTTAGATCGACTAATCGTTTGACGGATTTATTTTATAATTAATGTGAATAATAGGGTGATTTGATATTTATTTTTGTTTATTTCAATGACGTACCTATAGTACAAAAACCATTTTAAATAAATCTT
This sequence comes from Rubia peregrina, assembly GCA_032355705.1. Lineage (NCBI taxonomy): Eukaryota > Viridiplantae > Streptophyta > Magnoliopsida > Gentianales > Rubiaceae > Rubia > Rubia peregrina. Next base: position 3,450,252 of record JAULKK010000009.1, read on the forward strand.
AACATGTAAATAATAATTATTAAACTTTAACAATTATAAAAGTGAGATTTTTTTATGATCGTTGTATTCGTTAATCGGTCTAACAAGAAATCTTCTCAAATTTTAATTTAATTTAATTATTTGAATTCAATTTAATTTCTACAATTGAAAAAATATGGACTAACTGTGAATCTGGGTAAAGTTGAGTTTGGCTTGGCCCCATTTCTTCGTACTTATTGATTTGAAGCCCTTTGTCATGTCCCTGCCTGTTGGGCTTCATGCCATGCTATCAAAATAAAAGTTGGTTCGCGACTCGCCCACGTTCATCGTTCTTTTCGTGCCGTATTGTGCTCATTCCACGTGTTGAATCTAGCCGTGCTTGTATAGTTGAGTCAATTCAGCGAACTAAATTTAGTCTTTCATCTAATAATTTTTTAAATACAAATATATCTGTAAGTACATGTAAAATAAATATAAATGTAAATAAAATTAAGATATAAGAATATTTTTAAATATTTTATTTTATTGTAAAATGTTGTAAGTTCAAATTATTATAAAAATAATATATTTAGTTGAAAAATCTAAGTTAAAAGTTGAACATTTTAAAATTTAAAGTTATTATATTCATTCATCAGTATATCCAAATAAATTACTTTGCTTATTTAATAAAATTTAACTAATTTTATCTTAAAATTTTAACTTACAAATTTTATAACAGTTCCAATTTATAATTCATTGCATTTTATCTGAACATATTGTTGGATTCAGTGAAAAAAATACACAAATAAATAATCTATTTAATTCATTTTTATTTGGAAGTCATTTTATAAAATATTACAGTTAGTCTAATATAAGTATGTAATTAAACAACTCAAATATATTACCAGTGTGATATATTGAATTTGTGGTTTTAAGAATATAATAAATACTGGTCATGGATTTAATTCCCACCAACCACATATTTTCATAAAACCTGTTATATACTGACATAATTTATACTCGAACGGGCATTTCAGGTCGGATTCGTGACACCCGTGCCTTGCCCAATCCCACAATTTTACTCAATTCACCCGAGGCCCGACACAAATCCCAATATTTTGGGCTCAGATCATGCAACTACTACAAACTAAGGATAATGTAACACTTTCCTTGCAACACTTACTAAAATGTTATAATAGATTATAAAGTGTTATTTAAACCTTTCAAAAGTGTTACATAAATATTGAAAAGTGTTATCATAATTTTAAAATGTGTTGCGTTAGATCTAATGTAACATCCCTTAAACTAATACTTGTAAAAATGTTGCAATTGGTTCAACTTAGTATTATTAGCACCCAAAGTAATACTTTTACAAGTATTACCTTAGGTTATGTTGCATTAGATCTAACGTAACACTTTTTAAAATTTAGGTAACACGTTTCAATATTTAGGTAACATTTTTCATAAGTTTAAATAATACTTTATAAGTTATTGTAACATTTTTTTAAAAAATAAGTCTTACTAGAAAAATATTAGGATAATCTTAATTTGTACCTGTGCCATACGGGGTTTAGTATCAGGCCGGGATCCATGCCGTCTGTGGCGGCCTGGCCCCATCCGATTGCCAACTGAGTAGACGATTACTTTTTCCCTAAAGGAACTCTAGTTTCAAAACTTCAGTTGATCTCCCCCTCAAATCTGCACCTTTTATCCTGTTTTCTAGCTCAACCAGCTTAACGTTTAATCTTGATGGAAAAAAACATGGAAAAAGGCATGATCCTCCCAATTACAATAAAATTTCAAAAAAAATATATTCACCTACATCATGTTATGTATTCGAATTGTCAAAAAAAGAAGAAGAATGAAGGTAAAATAACAGCCATTTCAAGACAACAACCCATTTGTGGGCCCACTCTTCCAGATGTCACTCCTTGATTTTGCATGGCACTCAACCGATGTAAACAAGCCACTCAGACGAAATCACCCCCATCATTTTAATCTAACCCCTCTCCTTCACTATCCTTAATTTCTTACAAATTAAAATGGCTGCAATTAGGATTGCTCTGTTTCTCATCTTGCTTCTATTGCTTCAAGCTTCCATGGCTGCTGCCAGAAAATCGGCCGGTTGGGTTCCCGCTATCCGGCTACCAGCGGAGGACCCGTAATTGGAGGAAGAAAACTCAAGGACCAGGTGGGTTGTTCTTGTTGCTGGTTCCAATGGCTTTGGAAATTACAGGCACCAAGTTAATTGGTAATATTATTGCCTTTTTTGTTTGTACTAGAGAAAAATGCTTTTATAACCCTACATACTTGACATAAGTGCAAATATAACCCTCAAATAATTTGTAGTGCAAAAATAACCCTACCTAGTTGATGTAAGTGCCAATAAACCCTATAAGTGGTCCGGCGGTGGCCTAGCGAAAATTCGGCGACATGCGGTGGTCAGGCAAAAATTGGTCTGAGGGTTATATTGGCACTTACATTAACTAGTTTGGGTTGTTTTTGCACTAAAAATTATTTGAGGGTTATATTGGCACTTGTGTCAAGTAGGTAGGGTTATATTGGTATATATTGTTGTGTACTATGCTGATTACTTAACATCTTAGTTCAGCTGAGTTTGCGTTAGAAGAATTATCTAATCAATTGGGGAAATAAATGGACATGCTGATATATGTCACGCGTACCAAATACTAAAAAAAAGGGTTTGATGGATGAGAATATTATTGTTTTTATGTACGGTGATATCGCTAAAGACGAGATGAATCCTAGGCCTGGAGAGATTATCAATCGTCCAGATGGCGATGCTGTTTATGCTAGTGTTCCCAAGGTATAACATTTTACCTTAATCATATTCTTGATTTGTTGATCTGGTTTGAAAGAAATGAAGTCACATCCCGTTCATGTTAATTATAGTTGTATTTGTTACTCTGGTTGTCACTTTAATCTGATTGATGATTTTGATTTTGTTTGGTTTGGGACGTTAATTGTGGACAGGACTACACATGGGATGATGTGAATGTTGAGAATCCATTTGCTGTGATTCTTGGAGATAAGAAGGTTGTGAAAGGAGGGAGTGGGAAGGTAGTGGAAACTAGTAGCGAAGACAGGATCTTCATTTACTATGCTGATCATGGAGGCCCTGGAATCCTCGGGATGCCGGGGAGTCCATACCTTTATGCGATTCGTGGACGTATTGAAGATGAAGCATCAATCTGGAACATACAAGGAAATGGTAAATTTGGGTACCCTTAATATCTTTGCTACATAAAATGAATTTCCATTTGATTATACAGAAGATGATAAAGGCTGATATGATTCATATAGGTTGTGTATATTGAAGCATGTGAGAGTGGGAACATTTTCGAGGGTTTAATGCCAGAAAATCTAAAGATTTTATGTCACCACAGCATCCAATGCAGAAGAGAATAGCTACGCGACATACTGCGAATACAAGAACTATCCATGCTTGGGGGATCTATATAGTGTTTCTTGGATGGAAGATAGGTACTTCAACTCACTGTTCTTTACAAAATATTACGTGCTATCATAGCAAAGTTTCAATTAGTTTTTCAGTAGAATTTACCGAATTTGGACTTTTTAGTAGAGGTAGAGTGATCTTTTGTTTGATTCGGGTTTTCTCATAATAATTGGGATGAAGTTTTCTTTGCTTTTTGTTTTGGTAATCCTTTGTAGTGAATTTCATAACTTACGGAGGGAGGCAATAGTACAACAGTACGAGAAAGTAAGTACATATAACTAACTGATTTGAGCTTAAGTGTTTTCAAATGCGTTTAAAAATCGTGTGCTTTCGTAGGTGAAAGAAAGGACTTTGAATAACCATACATGTGATGCTGGATCTCATGTGATAGAATATGGAAACAAAATCATTCATGTTGAGAAGCTTTCCTTGTACTAAGGCTTCAATCCAGCCATAGAGAACTACCCTCCTAATAAGATAAATGTGCCTGCTCGAATGAATGTCGTTGATTAGAGAATCGTAGATGTTTACTTTATGTGGAAGAAGGTGAGCCTTTTTTTTGTAGTTGATTGAAATACAACTATATTCATATAGTCGGGATATATGCTTAGCAGTAGTTGTTGTTGTGCTGATTGACATGAAATTGAAATGTCTCATGTCTTTGCCAGTACATCAAAATGGAAGATTATTCTGTGGAAAAAGGAAAAGCTTCTCAAGGAAATTATGAGCACAATTCTTCACAAACATTTAGATGGAAGCATAGGTATCATTGGATCTTTCTTGTTTGGTCCAGACAAGAGTTCTTTAGTTCTCAAATGTGTAAGGAAACTGGGGCTGCCCGTGGTTGATGATTGGGAATGTTTAAAGTCTTATGTTGGGATTTTTGAATTACATTGTGGATTGCTAACTCAATAAGGGATGAAGCACATACGAGCATTCGCGAACATCTGCAATGCAGGAATCAGTCAGGCAGCCGTGGAGAAAGCTTGCAAGACAGCTTGCGCATGGCACGACTTGGGGTTGTGGGATCCTGTGAAGCGTGGATTCAGTGCTTGATGAATTTGGTTTATGCGTATGATACGAGGTTGGAAGATGTTTTTTTTTGTGTCAATACAACTTCATTTCATATTTGCAATAAGTTTGTAAGTGATTGGGCAGAAGTTGACAAGATGGTCTCAATGTCTTCTCTTCTCTTCTGGTCTCAATGTCTTATCTTGTGAGAATCTTTCCATTGTATAGGCAATAGTGCCTAGGATATACAATGAATATAAATGCTAAATAGAGGGAGTAATTTACTCTAATGTACCTAGACATATTTACATACTAATACACTAATGAATATAAATTAGTATTGTTGGATTCAAGGTTCAAAATAGCTGGAATTAATCTGAACATAAGGCTTAGATTATGGCTTGACTATATGCTAAATAGAGGGAGTAACTTACTCTAATGTACCTAGACATATTTACATACTAATACACTAATTAAGGTAAATTAGTATTGTTGGATTCAAGGTTCAGAATAGCTGGAATTAATATGAACATAAGGTTTAGATTATGGCTTGACATTCCCCCCTCAAATTGATGTTGCTTGTCCATAAGCATCAATTTGTCTGTCAAAAAATTATGATGTTGCTGTGTTATGGTCAGCCACTTGAAGATGAGTAGGTACATGAGGTAGACATATGAGGTTAGATTTGAATGCCTCACGAATGAAGTGGCAATTAACCTCTACTATATGCTTAGTGAGTTCATGGAAAGTAGGATTTTCTATGATGTATATCGTACTAGTATTATCTGCATGAAGAGGTTTAGGTCCAGGTTGAGAAAAACCAAGTTCAGTCAATAATCCCTGAGGCCAATGGATCTCTGCACATGCTTGTGACATAGCTCTGTATCCAGACTCTGTAGATGACTTAGAAACACGATCTTATTTCTAGATTTTCTATAAAATAAGTGACTTTCCAAGAAACATGCACCAACATGTAACAGATCATTTTGTGTCATTACAACCAGCATAATCTGCACCACTATAGGCTGCAAGATTGATCGAATTATCAGAAGAGTAATAAAGGCCACGAAGAGCTATACCCTTAACATAGAAAATTATTCATTGGACTACAACTATGTGCAAGTGTCTTGGAGAATTCATAAACTGACTAACTTGTTAGACATCATAAGAAATATTAGGCCTGTTAATTGTTTGATAAATCAAACTCCCAACAAGAGTGTGATAGAGAACTGGATCAGGCAAAATATCTCCCTCATCATTGCACAACTTTAGATTAACCTCTATGGGAGTCGGAAGAGGCATAGAATCTTGTAGTCCAGCTGTAGAGATCAAATCATAAGCATATTTAGTTTGGGATATAAAAGTCCTAGGAGAATTAACATCTATTTGAAGCCCAAGAAAATAGGTAAGAAATCACAAATCATTCATGTTAAATGAAGCTTGTAAATGCTGCTTGAGCTGATCAATCAGGACCGAATCACTTTCAGTAATGACTATGTCGTCAACTTAGACGAATAGAAGTAGATACCAATCTTAGTTTTGCAAAGAAACAAAGATGGATCGTACTTACTTTTAACAAACTTGAACTTCAGAAGGGTGCAAGTTAATTTCTCATACCATGCCCTAGGATCTTGCTTCAAACCATATAGAGAGTGGCGTAATTTACACACAATAGAAGTATGAGCTGAAAAGAGCCCGGCTGGTGGGCGCATATATACAACCTCCTTGAGATCTCAATGAAGAAATGCATTCTTCACACCCATTTTATGCAAACCCCAATGTTGTGTTGCAGCAATATCCAAAACGGTACGAATTGTTGTCATCTTGGCAACTGGAGCAAAGGTTTCCTCATATTTTACTTCATATTCTTGATGGTTACCAAGAGCAACTAAGCGAGCCCTATACTGTTCCAAACTACCATAAGATTTGACTTTAATAAAATAACCCATTTGCAGCCAAGGGGTTTTACTCCTGGTGGAAAATCTACAATATCCCAAGTGCGATTAGATTCAGGAGTAGAAAGCTCCTCTTGCATAGCCTTTTTCCAGCACTCTCCTTTCACTACCTACGAATAGCCATTTTGAATTAGAATAGAACCTAAATTAGCATAAAGATCCATAGGAGGATTCATGACATAATTTATTGGAAAACCATACCGATCATGAAGATGACTAACTCTGGAATATTTGCAAGTAGGAGCAGATGTCAAGGTAGCATGTGAAGGAAGCTTCACATTTGGTCTCCGCTGATACACTGCACCTGATTTGAACCTCTCCGTAGTTGGGAAAGAAGAAACATTATCAAATATTGGTAGAAAATAAAATGAAGGTTCAGACGAAGATAAAGGTAAAAACCATTGATTTTTTTTATTTAAAAAAAGTCACATTTCTAGAAATGCGAACTCTGTGAGATTTTGGATCATAGCATAGATAGACTTTGTGAATAGGAATATACCATAAGAAAGCACAACCGATTGATTGGGCAGAAAACTTGTGCCTATCCCGCAAAAGAAGGTGCATGAAACACACACACACCCAAAAACATAAATATCAGTATAGATAGAAAGGGAGCCATGAAGTTTAAAATATAGAGAATCTAATCCCAACATGTGCGAAGGAAGTCTATTTATTAGAAAAGTGGTGGCAGTGAGGGCTTCAACCCAGAATTTAGGAGGCACAAACGACTTAATAAGCAATGTTCTAACCACATCTAGAAGATGATGATTTTTTCATTCAGCAAACCCATTTTGTTGTGGGTTATCTGGACAAGAAAGTTGATGAACAATGCCTTTAGAATGAAGATATGATTGAAATTCGTCACTGATATATTCTCCACTGGAACCTGAATGGAGAGTTTTGACAAGGCTAAAAATTGTGTCTCAACCAAGCTGAGAAACAATTTAAACATGGAGAAAACTTATGATTTCTTTTTCAAAAATAGACCCAAGTAAATCTATTGTAATCATCAATAAAAGTGACAAAGTACTTTTATTGAACATGATAAATGATAGGACTAAAATACCCCACACATCAGTATGAATGAGTTTAAATTTATGCGTAACTCTACTCCCTTTAGAAGGAAATGGAAAAATCTTACTTTTACCAAGTTTGCAAGTAGCACACTCATTGAACACAGAAGGTAAATTTGAGTCTTTATTCGATAGAAACCCACTTTTGAATAAATGAGATAAACTCCGAGAATTAGGATGACCTAACTGCTTGTGCCAAAGGTCAAATGACCCACTAGATTTATGGCAAAGAAAGGGAGAGATGGAAGAAACATGTGGAGATAAGCTTGAAGGAACATGTAGTTGTAGTGTAAATAGACGACCATGTTTAGATCACTTCGCTATCACTTGCCCTGACATCTGATCCTGCACAATAGAACCTTTATCAGAGATGTGTACTTCACACTTTTTTGTCAACAAGTTGACCCACAGAACTCAATTTCGTGGAAAGATTAGGAGATACAAGAACATATTTAGAGTGAGAAGATACATCACCAATGACTGTAATTGGTAGATTACTACCATTTGATGTGTGTATATAAGAAGAGCCATCATATTTTCTGACATCACTTAAACCATTGATAGAATTTGTCATATAGTTGGCAATTCCTGAGTTCATAATCTTAGAAGTAAATAGAGAATAATTAACTTGAAGTCCCAAAGCTCAAAATCCACTCACAATCATTCATGAACTGTCTCTTGGGTGAGAGACAAAGTTGAAGTAGTGGGCGCAACATGAGTGACATTAGCATGATAGGATTTGTTGGGACGAGTGGGACGAATGGGACAATCCTTGATGGTATGTCTTTCTTGCAATAATTGATTATTTTTTTTATAAAAATGAGGAGAAATATGGCCATATCTCTTGTAACAGTAGCATTACCCTGCACTCATGCACTACTTTTGCCTTTTGTCATACACAGCATAGGCAATAGAAATAGTATCAGCAATGCAAGCATGTTCCATATTTTTGTGTGTGTATTAAGGCGCTTATTTAAAATGTTACAATAGCTTACAAAGTGTTACTTAAACCTTTGAAAAGTGTTACATAAATATTAAAAAGTGATAACTAAATTTTAAGAAGTGTTACGATAGATCTAATGCAACGTCACCTAAGGTAATACTTGTAAAAGTGTTACAATAGGTTCAAAGTGTTACAATAGCACCTAAAGTAACACGTTTACAAGTATTACCTTAGGTGATGTTGCATTAGATCTAACATAACACCTTTTTCAAATGTTTAAATAACACTTTATAAACTATTGTACTCCATCTATTTCTCTATTTGTGGCACACTTACCTTATTGAGATGTTTTTATTTAAATGGCACACATTCTATTTTTGGAAAGAGTCGTTTGATTTCATCCACTCATTCTACTTTTCACTTTCTACATTCCTTTTTTTAGCCTAAATCCAAGCACCTATACTTATGGTGCCACAAATAGAGACATGGAGGAGTAATATTTTTAATAAGTGTTGCAAGGAGAGTGTTACAATAACCTTATTTTGTTGTAGTGGGTGTTGCTTACATTGATTTCTCGAGTTCTTTTGTATTTATAGACCTATTGGGCCAATGTTACCAAAGTAACATCTAACACGAGAATCGTAGCCATTTTGGTGGTTGCACAATCATCCTTCTCATAGACAACGTAGGCCACGATCTCTTAGTTGTGGCTCGTGCGTTGGTCACATGCTGCATGATTTCCGCCTTGTATTGGTTGTTGGCTCAAGAGAAGACTTTGTCAGCTTCATTAAACTCGTTCAAGTATGGACTGGGCTAGTGTTTGAGCCTTATATCCTTCAGCCACAAAGTGATAAGAGGTAACTATGGAGATGTTATGTGTAAACCAATATGGCGATTAGTCCAATTATATTAAACTCCTCTTACGAAGTAACATTTAGGGTGGATTGTCCTATAGAGTGGTGCATATTGTTGACTGCGAGAACTTTCTGGGTAGTTAATGATGATAAATATTCATCGATTATTGCATTCAAATGATGGGTGATAATGTGATATCCATTGTATTTTGAATTTCAACATGTCCGATTTCTCACATCGATTAATGTGCATTAGATTAATCTAGCTAGTGTGGGCTGGGCTATCAAGGAGACTTTCACCTAAGCAATGCAATCATTGTGTGGGTCTTCTCTACGAAACATATCCCTTTTTAAAGTGAGTCTGCATTTCTTTGTGGTATGTATGTATACTCTATGCATTTTCAACCAATTTCATAAAGATTCGATAATTGCTCCAAAAATTGTGGAATTCAAAGGCCTTTGGTCATGTGTTTTTCAGTTTATCTAAGATGTGAATTAATATTGGGGTGTGATCCATTTGTTCTCTAACAACTATTTTAATATGTGAAGTTTAAAATTCTGACCACCATTGTTTCAATATGTGGTCTGATACCAAAATCAAACCTTGTGGGGCGTAAATATTTAAGATTTGGGATTTAAATTTTTTAAATAAATTCTACCATTTTGGACAGGATTTGCAAAATTTTATTTTGTAGCCAGAATTTAGATTTAGATTTTAGAACTTATTTCTAAATTTATTTGAAATAAAATATTTGAAAGAAACATAATTGAAATATTTAATTACATTTTAATTGTATAAATAATTTAGACATGCACTTCATTAGCAAAATTATAATTATTATTTTTTAGGGAATTAATTTGTATAATAAAATTATTTTGGTTATTTATGAAAGAATAATGATTTTTTATACATTAATAAATAATTTCAAAACTTTAATTATATAAGATTCCGAATCAGAAAATATATCCTCATATTTATAAATTATAAAATTTAGTAATAAAATTTTAGTAAGAATTGACATTAATTAATTATTAAGATAACATATATGATTATCAATTAAAATATTTAATGAAAACTTATAATTTGAAAATTATTTGACAAAATATTTTACTTATAATGTATATCCTTATTTGGAAAATCTTTGCTTGATAATGGTCAATGAATTTTGTAAATCCTTATTTGTTAATTCCTGTATAATAGTGAACTAGTGGATTTTGCAAATCCTTATTTGATTATAGTGGATTAATCTTACGAATTCTTATTTGGTAATAATGAATTGACTTTTGCAAATTCTTATTAAATAAATCTTTATTTGGTAACTTTGAATTTTACAAATTATTTTTCTAAGTGTGAATTGAATTTGGCAGTCTTGATTCATCTTCTTGGGAGCTTATCAAAACGTTAGCAATTGATTGCGTCCACACATATTCGAGACTCCCTCCTAGTTTGTAGCATGACATTCCACCACTATAAATAATACCATCATCAAATGAAATCACCCTCCATTTCAATTTAGCCCCTCTGAATTTCTTACAAAAAATGGGAGGAAACTGGATTGCTCTGTTTCTCAGTTTGCTTCTTCTGCTTCAAGTTTTCCGATCACCGGCGGAGAGCCTAGAATCGGAGGAAGAAAACTCAGGAACCAAGTGGGCTGTTCTTGTTGCTGGTTCCAATGGCTTTGAAAATTATCGCCACCAGGTTAATTAGTAATATTATTTCCCTCTTTTGTTTGAACTGTGTTGATTATTATGCATCTTATTCTTAGTTGAGCCGAATCCATGGAGAAGAACTGTTATCATTTTTGTATCTTATCAATTGGGAAAATAAATGGACAGGCTGATATATGTCACGCGTACCAAATACTGAAGAAAGGAGGTTTGAAGGATGAGAATATTGTTGTTTTTATGTACGATGATATCGCTAAAAATGATATGAATCCTAGGCCTGGAAAGATTATCAATCATCCAGATGGCGACGATGTTTATGCTGGTGTTCCCAAGGTATAACATTTTTATTAATTCATATCTATTCTTAAAATGAAGGTAAATTTATCTTTTGAATTTCAGATTTCACTGGCATTTTCACTTTGATTTGATTGAGGATTTTGGTTTGGTTTTCTTTGGGACGTTAATTATCGGCAGGATTACACGGGGAATGATGCAAATGTTGAAAATCTATTTGCCGTGATCCTTGGAGATAAGAAAACTGTGAAAGGAGGGAGTGGGAAGGTAGTGAAAAGTAGTAGCAACGACAAGATCTTCATTTACTATTCTGATCATGGAGGTCCTGGTGTCATCGGGATGCCAGGGGGTCCCACTCCGTTCCTTTATGCAAAAGATTTCGTAGATGTGTTAAAGAAGAAACACAAATTAGGAACATACAAGGAAATGGTAAATTTGGGTACCCTTAATTCCTTGCTATACATAAATGAACTGCCATTTGAGTTAAGAAAATAAGATTGGTGATGATATGATTCATGTAGGTTGTGTATGTTGAATCATGTGAGAGTGGGAGCCTTTTCGAGGGTTTACTGCCCGCGAATCTGAATATTTATGTTACCACAGCATCCAATGCAATAGAGAACAGCTACGCAACATACTGTGACTACAACAACTATCCATGCTTGGGGGATCTATATAGCGTTGCTTGGATGGAAGACAGTGATTCTCACAACTTGCAAAAGGTGACATTAGCACAGCAATACAAGAAAGTAAGTACCGATAGATAAATAATTTAATCTGAACTTGAATGCTTTCAAATGTGTGTAGTAATCGCTTGTTATTGTAGGTGAAAGAGAGGACTTCGAATAACCATACCTATAAAGAGGGATCTCATGTGATGGAATATGGAAGCAAAAGCATTAATGTTGAGAAGCTTTCCTCGTACCAAGGCTTCAATCCAGCCACAGAGAACTACTCTCCTAATGAGATAAATGTGCCTGCTCGAAAGAATGTCGTTGATCAGAGAAGTGCAGATCTTTACTTTCTGTGGAAGAAGGTGACCATTTTATTTCTCTGATCTCCGATACAATTTGATACAAGCTTAGCTGTCATATTTGTCCATGAAAGCAAAATGTTTCTTGTCTTTGCCAGTTCAAAACGGTTGAAGATTCAGTGGAAAAGGAAAAGCTCTTCAAGGAAATTAAAAGCACAATTCTTTACAGACAACATTTGGATGGCAGCATAGGTGTCGTTGGATCTTTCTTGTTTGGTCCAGATAAGAGTTCTTTGGCTCTCAACAGCTTAAGGAACCCGGGGCTGCCAATCGTTGATGATTGGGAATGTTTGAAGTCATCTGTTCAGATTTTTGAAAAACATTGTGGATTGCTAACTCAATATGGGATGAAGCACATGCGATCATTTGCGAACATCTGCAATTTAGGAATCGGTATGACTGCCATGGAGAAAGCTTGTAAGGTGGCTTGTGCCGGGAACGTCTAGGGGCAGTGGGATTCTACGAAATGTGGGTTTAGTGCTTGATGAATTTGGTTTATGTGTTTCATGATACAAGGTTGGAAGGAGTTGTTTGTGCTGAGTTAGTACAACTTCGTATTTTGGTAGAAGTTTGGAATTTCATTCTGGATTTCAGAATGAATAAATTGAATCATAATTTTGCATAAAAACAAAATTGAATTTAAATTCCAAACTTTGAACAAATGAATCATGGACCAAATGCAAAGCACAACTTCTTAATCAATTCTTTAAGGATGATTCTACTTGTAGAGATATTTTGCTATAAACTAGGATGTCAAATGGGTGATTTGGATCAATTCACTATCCAACCCATTAAACTCATATATTATTGGGCTATTATTCAACTACACTCATTTATTTATGAATAATTATAGTTTGGAGTTTAGATTGTAAATCAGTTGGGTTATTAACCACTTAACGCGTAGATAATTCATGGATTAACTCACACGATCTAATGAGTTAAAAGTTAGTGATCCAATGAATCATTATCTGATAAGACAATATTTAATTAATTAAATAATTCAATGCTCCGCAATTCATTTTCTCTCTTTATTTTACTTCTGGCCTGAGTTAGCCGAGTCGGGTTCCAAACCAGAGTTAGTCGGGTCAGGTTTGAGTGGTCATACTTTGGATATTTCACCCGGATGATTTGTTTTGGATTTTAGGCTCGAATTATCAAGTTAGGTTTTGGGCTCGGGTTAGTCGGGTTGGGTTTCAAGCCCAGGTTGTCAAGTTGGGTTTCAGACCCAGGTTAGTTGGATCAGGTTTTGGATCCTGGTCAGTCAAATTTTGGATTTTAGGCCTAGGTTTTCGGATCATGTTTCATGCCATGTTGCTGAGTCGATTTTTGGACCCAAGTTAGTCAGGTCTAGTTTTAAGACCAGATTGGTCTGGCCAGGTCAGGTTTTTGGCCCGAATTAGTGGTGTCAAATTTTGGTCCCTAGTTGGTTAGGTCAAGTTTCAGACCAAGGTTGTCGAGTCAGATTTTAGGTCTAATTAATAGGGAGGTTTTGGACCAGAGTTATCGAATCAAGTTTTAGACCCGATTAAGTCGACCTGGGTTTTAGGTCTGGGTCTGGCAGATTTCATGTTTTAGGCTTGACTTTTTAGGTCAAGTTTCAGGCCCGAGTTTTTGAGTCAGGATTTTTCCCTTAGTTGGGTTGGGTTTTGTGCCCTGATTGGTCATATCAGGTTTCCAACCTAGGTTGGTAGGGTCGAATTTTGAGCTCGGTTTGGTCGAGTTAGTTTTAGACCCGGGTGATTAGGTTGGTCAAATTTAGGCTTTGGGCTCGATTTGCTGGATCGAGTTTTAAGTTTGAATTTTCACGTCTGGTTTTAAGTCAAGCCAATAGATTCGGGTTTTGGGCCTAGGGTGGTCGAGTAAAACTTCAAGCCCTTAGTATGGTCATATTTTGAGCCTAGGTTGGTTGGGTTAAGTTTTAGACCCAAGTTGCCTGGTTGGATTTTGGGCTCGATTTGTCAAGTCAAGTTTCAGGCCCTGGTGTTGAGTCAGGTTTTGGGTCCGGGTAAGCCAGACTATAGGTTTCAATCTCAAACTGTCGGGTTGGGTTTTGGTCCCTAGTTGTTGAGTCAGGTTTTGGGTCCATGTTAGCCAAGTTGAATTTTTCCCAAGATTGGTCATGCCAAGTTTCCATCTCGGTTTAGTAGGGTTGGAATTTGAGCTCAGATTGGTCAGGTCATGTTTCAGACTCGGGTTTCCAAATCTTGTTTGGGGTCAATTTATCGGGTAGATTTCGAGCCCATGTTTTTAAGTCAGGTTTCAAGCGCAGTTAAGTCAGTTTAGGTTTCGTGTTAGGGTGGTCCAAACTTTGTGCTCTGGGTCATGTTATCGGATCGGGTTTCAGGCCCAGGTATTCAAGTCAGGTTATGTCCTGGGTTTTTGAATTGGTTTTTAGGCTCAAGTTAGTCGGGCCGTGTTTCAGGTCTTGGTTGGCCAAGTTGGGTTCAAGTTCGGGTCGGTCAGATTTTGGTTTATTGAACCTTGATTTTTTAGGTTTTGGTCATGGTTTAATCGCATTTTATGTTTGAATCTAAGTTGGTGTGTCTGGTTTTAGACCCGGGTTGGTAGGGTCAGGCTCAAATTGTGTTTCTAGTCTGGGTCGGTCTGGTTTGGTCAAGTTTCAGATCCCATTTCCATCAAATTTTAGATTTTTAGCCCGGGTTATATAGCCGGCGCCCTAGGTATTTGAGTTTGAATTTAGGGACATGTTGGTGATGAGGTTTTGGGTCCGGGCCAGAATTTAGATTTCCGGTCTAGGTCAGTTGAATCCCTCTTCGGGTCGGGCCTTGATGGTGTTTCAATCCTAGGTCAATCAGATTTTAAACTTTTGGGTCCGAGGTTTTTTACTTGCCGAATCATTATAAATGTGATAAGATATGTTGTTGGAAAAAATTAGTCTCGAATGATTTCATTCTTTAAAAAAATAAATTTGTATACTTTGTGATAAATAATTGATCTGCAAGCACCCATTACCCAACCCAACTAGACTCGATCCAAAACAATTCAATAGCACATCTATTACAAAACAAATCCAACCCAATAATCACTGGTCATTATTGGATCATTGATCTGATAAGTCATCCAATAAGTTAGTGATACAATAAGTCTTACCCAATCAATTAAAAAAAATAAGTGGGTAGAGTTTATTTATTTGATAACCCAACCCATTTGACACCAATACTATTTACGGGTGGTGTTTTTGTAGAGTTGATCAATGCACCCCATAATTTTTTATACAAAAACAAGCTCCATTTGAGTTTTGAAAAATTACAAATTGTTGTAGATTATTACAATTTGCAGGTTGATTGTTCTTCTCCTAGCCAACTCAAAGTCACGCGGACCTGGACTTGACGCTTCGAAGGAGGTCGCAAAGAGGTTGAAGCTGATTATTCCAAAGATTATCTTAGAATCCTAATCAATTTTCATCCATGGAAGATTTATCACATGTGATATTCTAGAGGCTTATGAATTTCATCAAACCATGGGAGAGAGGAAGTTAGAAAATTGGGCCACATGAGTGTCAAGTTGGACATGAGCTAAACTTCACCAAACAAATCTTTGTTACTTTTTTTTTAACTCAAAACACCCACATAGTATAGATGGTAGAATTTATTAGGCTCTCCACACCTGTAACCTAAACAAAATGCATCGTTCGAATGAAGTTTTCCCCCCCTAATCTATTGCAAAGATTGAGACCTACAATGTCTTCTTGGATATGTTTCTTGTAGCGCCGAACTCCACCCAAGTGTTAATCATGCTTAGACCAGATATTCAATAAGACATTGCAAAGTCATATTGAATACTTATACAAAATGGAATGAATCCAGTATGAACAGTAGGTACCCATTTTTTTCTTTGTTACTAGTACTCCAATTTTTTGTTACTAGTACATTGGCATAGAGGGGATTCCCACCAAGATTTCACATTTTAAAAATGGACTTTTTACCTTAGTTCTTGAGGTTTATTTACCTTCTCGCTTCTTCCTTTTTTGAAAAAAATGAAGTAAAAAGAGTCGCAGTAAAATATTTAATTTTTACCTTGCTTCAAAACCAAAACAGTTGTGAGTGAAGATTTAAGGTAAATTATTTGACTAAAATAGGAAACCGACTTCAGCTCATTGTAGCTTTGACCAAAAGGAAGGTTCATAGCCGATGTCGTTCACAACAGACACTACAACTAGCACATCTCATAGCCCTCATTGGTTGTAGGGTTGGTTGACCGACAATAGTAAAGAAAACTGAGCAACGTTGACTGTATCTCAGAACTAATGCCGCTCGGATTTGCCAACCAATGTCGATTTTATGATGAGCACGTGGAGGTGATGAACAACTCACCCGGTATTGGTTGAACTGACACCTGACCGACAGGCGACCGATATCTGTCATAAAGGTCATGTTAATCAATTTTTAAATAAAATGGAAGCCTAACGCAAATCATCAATTTATTACACATGGCATAGAATTACTTATTATATAGAATACCTAAAATTATCAATTAACCTCATCAAAACACACATCAAATATATATTACAAAAATTCTCTCAAAATGAACGCTACCTCTCTGGTATTATCAAAATCAGGGTTTCAACATATACTTTGAAAAGTATCAACGGGCATTTTAAATCGAGGCTTCAAAATCTTTCCGTTTCATTTCTTCCTACAAGTTAACGTTTAGAAAGAATAATTTTTGAATTTAAACTTAAAATATAGTTATATTATAAATCGTTAAGTAAAAAAGCTTTAAAATTGATGATACCTGGGCCACGACTCTTCGAGGCCCGCGAGCTTCGAGCTTAGGGTATCGTCTAAAGTCCAACTCG
>JAULKK010000009.1:3467437-3477738 GCA_032355705.1 Rubia peregrina
ATGTACGCCATGATATGTACACAACCAGATATTGCACATGTGGTTGGTGTAGTGAGCAGGCACTTGTCAAATCCTAGGAAGGAACATTGGGTAGCTGTGAAATGGATACTTCGATATCTCAGAGGGACAACCAATCAGTGTTTGTGCTTTGGAAAACAAGAACCTGTCCTAGGAAGAACTTGTGAAGTTTCCAGGTTAGAATCTATTCACATCTCAGACCGCTTATTATCCATGCAAAAATCCTAGATATTAGGCCCGTTTCGGGTGACGAGGTACTAGGGTTTAGGAAGATGGAAGGTGGAATGCCAAAAATTCATTGTAGAAGATAAAATGACAGAGGAAGATTGGGGTGGTTGAGTGAATTAATGAGTTTTGGAGTCTGTTAATGAGTGAAGGCGGGGAGATATTAGTAAAAGTGGGGAAGGGTTTTCAAATTGTCTAATTAGAAGTTATTTGGGTTGGGGTTATGTTTTTTAAAGTTAGGGATATATACTAATAAAACCCTACATAGTTGCATAGTGCCAATAAGCTCTCAAATAATTATTAGTGCAAAATATAACCCTAACTAGTTGATGAAAGTGCCAGTATAACCCTAAAACACCATTTTTGTCTTAGATCGACATTGACCACACATAAAATGACCAAAATACCCTCATCCACTCCAAAAGTGCAAAGACAATTTGCCCTCACCCCCTCCACAACCTACCACCCCACCTGAAGTTCAGATTGGGAAAGAAAGCACCAAGGTCTCTTCCACAAACAACACAATACCTTTTTCACCACCGCTGCTTCGCCGCTGAACAACCTCCGTATCATCGTTAACAAGAATGACCCGGTGGGCTTCGTCACTTCTCCGACCACGAAGACCAAGCAGTCTTTGTATACATTTTTGAGCAACTTCCACCACCGCCGCCTTCTCCATCACATACAGCTCCGACGCCTCCGTGTCCACCTTCCCTTGGTGCTCCTCCTCTCACCGCCCTTCTGCTTCCCAAAATCCCACTCAGCCATTCCTTCATCCTTGATTCCTCCACCCTGCCCCCAGCTACCACGCCCACCCCCTCCATCCAGCCCCCTGCCACTACTCCGCCGTGAACGAACAAGGAGCGTTGACAGGTGGTCGTGACCCAACGCCGCCTCCAGCCACCCCATCTCCCACACGACCTGTAAAGCAGTCGCCACCGCCAGAGATTTCACCTCCACTCGCTGACCCGACGCCGCATCCAACCACCATAACCACGTCGCTAATCAGGCAACAAGTTAGGGTTTTCAATTATGGGGGAAACAAAAGGCGATTGGAAGTTGCGGGTTATGGTTTTACTTTCACATCCAATAAGGTGATTAAAAGGTGCAAGTAGAGTTGAAAAGAGAAGAAGAGAAGAGGAAGAGGAAGAAGAAGAAGAAAGAGTTATTAGGAGTATAATAGTAAATTCATAAATTTTATCTTTATCTTTTATCTTAGAGGGGTAAGTTAGTATCTTCATCAATTCCGTTCTAAATCTGTTGGAATGAGTATATTTGCACTTTCACTTACTATCTAAGGTTATATTGACACTTTCAATTATCAAAAGATTATATTGACACTTAAGTGAAATATGTAGGTTTATATAAGTTATATATTCAACTGGTAGGTTGAGTAAAAATATTATTTCAAGCGAGAGATATATTTGATAATTGCTCCAAACTTTCTTTGCCATATTAGGAATAGATGAAATGTGAGACACTAAAATAGAGACAGCCAATTTAGCAAGTAAGATATTTAAAGGACGACGGAGGGAATAGGTAAGTCTACCGCCAATTCACAACCCCCAATTCATCCGATCCATAATTTTCATTTACTCATTTAATTAGGTACTCATTTAACGCATTACTATTCATTTTATTCATACTAGGTTTATTTTGCCAAATTAATCGTGATTTCCCTCCTGTGTGTTTCGCAGCTGGGTTCAGGTGCAGTCAGACGAAAGAAAAAGGAAAGAGGAATTTTGGAAAAGAAAGAGGAAATCGTTGCAGTGAGCATGGCTCTCGCTTCTCGCCTCGTCTCCAATTCTCCGCGAAAGGTTTCGTCCTTTTTCCCCTCTCTCCTTTTCGTCAACCTATTATTTTTGCCCCCTTTATTTGATAATCCCTAGGAAGGTCAATTTATCCGTTTTATTCATCCGCTACATCCTTAGATCCCGTTTCCCAGCAAAAACCCATTATTTATTCACGAGTATAATCTCTTGCCTATTTGTTTGAATTGGGAAAATTCTGATTTTTTGAGGTGTAAGGGCTTTCTGATGTATTAATTCCATGACCCATTTTTGTTTGATTACGGGGATTTTTGGATGATTTAAAAACAAGCAGTTGTTCATTAATCAGTGGATACCACTGAATGTTTCAAGTGGGAATGCGAGTAGTAATCTGAAGACCAAATTTTGAACACTTTAGTTTGTACTTGTTGACACACTAACTTAGCAGTTAGGGCGTTTCTTATCCAGCTACACCAGAACTTATAGACCGAGCATGTAGAGCACCGCTAGGACAGTTCCAAGAGTACTTAGCAAATGCACATCAGCTTATAGAAATTTGGGTTATCTATAACTACGTACTACATTATGGATGTTACATTAAACCGCTAGTCAGGCAACAACTAAACCTTCATCCCATAAAGTGGGGTCGGTGAAAAAACCTGGTTATGACACGTGCAAAGGAAATAGAAGAGACTGAAACTCAGATGTGGTATTACACGCAGATTTAGAGCAGGTCATCAAATAAACACAGAATCAGTAGACAAAATAAAATAAAATTAAAAATACACTTTACCAACCAACCGTAGTTGTGGTTGTTTATGCCAATAAGCTCAATTCATCTATTTCGAGGACATGATCCATAAGATGATTGGGTTGTACTCTCGATTATTTCCTTTTGTTTTATATCTTTTCTGCCTTTAAATTGAAGTATTGTTTGCTGTATTCATTTCATTTTAATGATGCTTTCACTTACCAATTGCTTGGGATTCTGCATGTTTCCAACTGATATTTCAATTTTGTTGTTAACAACTTTTAATATTCTGGAATTATGCATGGAAAAGGTCCTATAAGAAGTTGGAGGATATTAAACCACAGTCTAAG
Source organism: Rubia peregrina (assembly GCA_032355705.1). Classification (NCBI taxonomy): domain Eukaryota; kingdom Viridiplantae; phylum Streptophyta; class Magnoliopsida; order Gentianales; family Rubiaceae; genus Rubia; species Rubia peregrina. The sequence goes on from JAULKK010000009.1 coordinate 3,470,551, forward strand.
TCAACAATACATGAAGGCATCTGAAGTTTCTGTCAACTTTTTTTTGCTATTCGGTTTCAACAGGATCTCGAAAAGACGGAATCTGAAGTTCTATCTCGCTACATTGTGGAATATGCCATTTTGGATGCGGAGGTCAATGAACTTGAGGAAATGTTGCAGAATGATATAGAAGGATACGTCCTCAATGACATTCTTGATCACTGTTTGGATGAAGCTAATGAGAGATTATACATGTTGAAGAAGGTAAGGACTACGGACCATACATGGCATATCTTGCCTGTAATTATCCACTTTGAATCTCATTGAAAAATATCAAATGAGATTAACTTTTATGTCCTTTGCTTGGATAAACATCTGCATTAGCTAGTCTTTGGATCTCTATTACTTTGTGACAAACTTTCTAACCCATGAAAGTAACTCTTTTCAAGTAGTTGGTAATTAATTAAATACAGCAGTTCAGTAAATTTAACTGGAAACCAAGCCATGGCAGAAGAACTTCAAGCCTATGAATAAATAAATTTTTACAATATTTCTGCTTCTTTTTGTAAGTTGCATCTGAACCATCAGCTATATTTTTCATCGTATGTGCAGGATTGTTGGAGAAAGAAGCCTTCTCAAACATGATGTAGTCTAGGTTTAAGGTTTAGACCCAAAACCACTGAACTTGATATAACCTCCATAAATGGCCATAGGATCCTTGGAGTTTTTGTTATGCTTTCCCTTTTGTCCACATGCATGGTATTTATGGCGATTTTATTTATTTATTATAACAGACTTGCTTGTTTGCAAACTGTGCATGCTTATATATTCAGACAACTTTGATGCTCTCCTTCCTCTGCCTTATATTTGTTTGAATTCTCTGTACTATTCACTCAGGTTCTTCCCAAGGGGCCCTATCTTACTAACCAATTAGCAAGCAGTTTTCTTTCCCCTGATTTTGCGTCTTGTAGGAATTTCGTGCTAGTACTTTTGCATGAAATTTAGTTGCTCCATTCTCCCTACCAGGCTGTTAGATTTGTTTGAATGTTTGTTTGTGTACGTTTGAAGGTGTTCACATCCAAACTTAGAGCAGTTTTACTGCTACAACAGAAGCTTGATGACATTCCAGCACCATCTGAGCTCCTCCAGTATGTAACTTTTGCCAGTGGTATCATACTCATCCATCAATGTTTCAATAATCTGTATTCCCTTGGGTTATAATTTTATAGACAGTTAATTGTCCTTTTCTCAACACCAAGACTGTTCTTTTTAGTAATCTTGGTATTAAGCAAGTATTGTGTGTAAATTTCCATGACATTCTTATCCTACTCAGAGGGTGTTCTGTACAGGATGATGGGGAAATAATGTCCACAATTTAGCCAGTTTTAATCTGTATGCTAGTCACTTTCTTTGACTTTCTTTTCTTACTCTTTTCTGTAATTTCATAATATAAGTAGTTCATTTAATACCTGTACAATTTGCATAATTCTGTATCCTATCCATAATCTTATACTAGTGGATGAACACCTTAATGTGCTGTCGTTTTTTATTTTATTTTCTAGATATTGTGTGCCATCCTAATTAGAATCCAAATTAAGCTTCAAGTTTATAGATAAATAGTAAAATATACGTAAATATACACACACAAACACACACTTAAATGTTTCATTAGTAATATCTTCTGTATTTTTTCCTTTGAGTTTACTATTTTTCTGGCCATACTTTGCCGTATGTTGATAATTCAAACAAATAATTGCATTTTGAAAAAACTCTTCGTGGTTCATATTTATGCCTTTTTTCAGGCATATAGATAATATATCCTTATCTTAGTTTCTGTTCAGTTTTAATTTATTTTAAAATATGGCAAACATAAGTGATGTTATGTACTTGCTCTCCCACAACTATTTTATAGATCAATTATAAGCAAACACAAAGCGTAGGTTAAACTGTACATTCGTATGTTTTACCACACTTGTCAATTTTTGAATGAATTTGTCTTAGACTCTTAGTAAAATTGTTTCATTGCATAAAACTGTCACCAAATGGGAAGTTCCATTGCTGCAATAATATGTATATGAATAAGAAAAAGCTGTGGTTGTTGTTAGCACTAGCAGTAAAATGTTGATTTTGTTCAATTGATTTAACTTGTCTAATGATCATTAGATGGCTATAAGAGTATTATATTTTCTTTTATCTGTTATTAATTTGCTCTCAAGCTCTCATTTTTATCTTTTATAGATTTGTGTCAAATCTCTTGTTTTATTTTCTTTGTTCTTAGCTAAATTATCCCTTTCTTCTTCGTTTCTAATGTTTTTATTTGAAAAATCTATCTTCTTCTATAATCACCTCATTTATAGCAATATGTAATTTTTATAAGTTCATCATTTCTACCAATTTATGAATATATGTGACTCTCTCTCTCTCTCTCTAGCATCTCTTTTATGCTTTCACCATCTCTTAAGTTTCTTAGTTCCGCCACTACGATTCTTTGCTCCCTTTATGACCTTTTGGCTTTGCCAATAACCCTTTTAATTAATTTTTTTGACCAGTTACATCTTTAACATGAGTTATATATTTCCTATCCCGCATTCTAGTTAATGGTTTCTGATAAGATCTCTTTAGTCGTCATCTATTGAGCCTCACCTCTTAATCGTAGCTATATTGTGTATTTTTTTTCTTGAAACTGTTTATTTAAGGTCATTAATTTTATCACCATTTCTGGTATGAAAATAATCAACTACTCTGTCCATCTCTTTTTTATTGTCTTACCTGCCTTATTTGGTGTCCTTTTATTAACATCTTACTTCCATTTTTGGAAAAAAAATGAATGTGAAAAAAAGAAGAAATTATATTGTGTTCACAAACTATTTTCATACTATTTCAATGACTTAAAAAAAGGACCCTTCTTATATGGTAAGTAAAAAATAGAGGGACATAGGAAGTTTGGCTTTTTAAATTATTTTTATATAATTACACATTCCTCTTCCATCTTGGATAGTATTATGTGAAACGAAGTCAGGAAATACTATAAAATCTCAGAAGATGTTTTATTGCTTTGCAATCAAATCATGTTCCCATGAACCCCACCAGACACTGATACATTACTATGAAATCTGAAATGGTCTCACTTTCACGGTTTAGCGTAAAATTACTATCTTCATAAACCCTATTGCACTTATTGTTTCCCCCACACACCCGCTTATATCATCATAAATCTTAAAGGTCTCTTCAAAACTTGAACTTTATTATATCCATCTAATCCCTTGTAATGTCTAGATACAATATTTCCTAGAGCCATCTTAATGCGTGGTTTGATGCCCTTGTATGAGTACTCTTACCACTAGTTATGCTTTTGTTTGACAAGTAGTGTCATCCTTTACTTAATACCAATGTTTAATCCTGAAGTACTAAAGATTACCTTTTCATGTAACCATTTTTGTTTCTTCGAAACGTGTAATAACTAAATTCTTTATCTCATTACTAAAATAAGCTTCGGGATTATTAGCTACCTTTTGCCGCTTTGGTGTCGTCTGATCATGATTTCTCACCAAAAGGGATGTGTATGTGGGCTTATTTATGTCTATATTTTTCTTTTCAGGTATGAAGCATGCTTTTCACAGTTGTACACTAGTATTCAAGTAATTGATATGCTTCACATGCTTAATCTTTCTACATCGCCGTTACCTTTTATTGGCAATTGACTAACGAAGTTGTGTTTCTATCTGATGTTCAGAGAAAACTTAGACAGACTCGAAAGTATTATGGGACCTATAATGCGCTGCTTGAGCTGAAGGAAATGATGCTTAAGGAAATATCCTTAATGAACTCCATAAGCTCACAAGTATGGAGACAGTGTAACAGTAACCTTTAATATGATCTTTATATTTTTCTTGGATTTACATTGTGGATGTCTGAAATGACATCTGATAATGTTAAGATTGTATTATATGTTTAGATACTATGTGTACTGAGATGAGTTTTGTCTTCTGGATGGCTAGTTCATTTAATTCATAACAGCAGTTTTTTATCAAGTGCTTCTGTCACGTGAGTGCTGTTGCTTTTGAAATGTTTTGAGAACTATTTGTAACTTGTCACATCAATATAGAAAATGGCTCAACAATAATGATTGTATTTATTGAGGGGAGTCAAAGAGAATGACTGCGACTTGAAATATTACTTAGTGGCATGCTAGTTTTATAGAATCTCAGTTGGGTAGACTGTTAGTTATTATTCATATACATGTTCCACAAGAGAGCATGATATCCTGATTTCAAACAAAATACTGAATCTATGAAGAATGAACCCATTTGATGTTTTGTGCCGCAAAGCATTGATAACTGGCTTCTTTGGACAAGTACAAGGTTAATAATTTTAATTTCTATCTTAGTCAATTAATGCTTACCATTTCATTGCATACCGAACAATTAAAAAGTGTGGATGGCCAGCCCAATATTTATTAATAGATTTGATCCATAGATAGTGTGATTGGTGATTTTCTCTTCTTATTGAATTATAGTTTTAATTTTAATTTTATAGTACTTATTACATGTAAACTTTTGCAGTTTCAAATTGCAATCTCTAGCCCCATTGGACGAACTAAACTTCTAGAATCCATGGAGGTGATTCAGCAGGGAATTCAGCAGGTACCATAAAGCTTCTAGCGTTGATGATAAATAGGGCCCTTATAATTATAATAAGGTGATTGTTATTAGATGTTCCGTGTTGCTAGTCTTCATAAATGTCATGCAGTTGCGATCTTTTTCTTATTTGACCATTTTATGGGATTTTATCTCATTTTTAATACTTTTTGTTGGCTACTTCCCTTGTTTTGATTGTCCTATTAGTAGCTTTGCATTGTTTTACTAAAGGTGGACAAGAAAGTCTTTCTGAGTGATTATACTTGGGTCGGTGTTCACCCCTCACCAGTCAGGATAATATCGCTAATGAATTTTAAGCTAGAACCTCAGTTTGATGCCCTTGATAGGTCTTGATCAACTGTTCAACACAGACCATGACATAGGAAGAGTAGTTCTGTCCATTTTCTTCTTTGTACATCTTTCCTCCAGTCATACACATATCTGGAAAATGTTAGTGTTCATGAAATTTGTCCAGCATTTAGAGGAGATGTCAGAATGTCAGAGCTCATCCTTCTGTATACTCTTCTTTCCCAAATACTTGATTGCATCCAGATAGTTAAGAAGAGCTATTAAAGGACTATATAGTTGCAGATTAGCAAAATCAACAGTCTTGATTGTCATATATAGCTTTTGGTCACTCAAAATTCCGACATCTATGCTGGTACCAATCTTTAAAATCCCCCCTTACCTTTTCAAGTGTTGAGAAAAATCTGTCTAATAAGTGGCAATCCCGCGTAGCTGCTAAGAGCATCCTATTTGATTTTCATATCACTGTTACTAGTTGGAACAAAGAATAATGAAGTGAGATGAGAACAGGGTGATCCTGGAGGAATATAAATTTTTCCTTGTCCTCTCAGATATTGCACTTCGTTGCCCTTACTTGCTGCTGTTTAAAAAAAATATTAGACCTATAACTATATCTTGTTTCATTTAAGAAAGTGGAGAAGCAGCAACTAGTGCTTGAATCAGAGCAAAAGGCTTGTGAGGCCCTTAAAGAAAGGCACAGGAAAGCACTGTCAGAGCAAAGACAATGTTTCTCTCTTTTGAAGGCTTTTCAGGTATAATTTGATCATGTATAGTAGAATTCATGCTTGAAACAATTTGATAAAAGTTTTTTCCTTCTCGAAAATGGATATTGCTGCCACTGAGCAATTTGCTAGAGAAGCAATTTTGCCTCTGTGATAATAAGTGCAACCGTTCAAGTCCACAAAACGATTATTAATGTTTCTAAATAGATATACTTTAGTAGCTTGTCTACTAGAACGATAATATTGTCTGTTGCTGAAAACGGGAGGGGATTTTTAGCTAGTCCAGTCGCTAGCTCATGCTTTATATGCTGCATTACTAACTTTTCCTCTTGCAGGATGAATGCGACAGAAATGAGACATTGCGGCGGGGCCAGAATTTGAAAACATAATCATGAAATCTTCAAGGCTGTAGATCTTGAACACATTGGAACCGAACTTGTTTGATCCGCTTGGACTTGGCCTTCCTTCCGGAAGAGTAGGGTGGATTTTTGCCCACCGAGGTGCCATTCCAACACCGTTTTCTGGGGGAGGTTTTCGGCAATTTCTTCTGAAGATTGTGATTGAAAATTAGATTTTTATTTAGCTCAGAAATTATCAATTCATCGAAATCAAAGCTGCAAATAATAGTACATTTGTGGAGTCTGGACCTAAAGCTTAGAGTGGTTAGTGATGTTGTAGCTAAGCTATCGAGACAATGGTGTTTGATAAAATGTCTCAAAGAAAGTTTTCAAGTTGAATGGCCATAAATAAGACTCATAATGTACAGGGTTAACATCTCCTTCGGTTAATGGAAACAATATAAACTTTTTTTTTATGAAACTAAACATAAACTAGAATCTGCCGACCTAAACATAAGGACTAATTGTGCCTGTGACAGTAGGAGAGCAGCCATAAAATACGTATAGATGGGGCTGACAAGTTGAAAATTACTAATAATTTTCTCAAATTTTCTTTTATATTAGTGGGGCTGATAAATGTTTTTATATAAACTTACTCTCGTATTCTTTGTAAATTTCATTATGGTGGGGCTGAAGTTAGAGTTGGTTTCGTCATTTGTGACGTTTCGTGTTGTGCTATTAAAATAAAAGTTGGCTCGTGCCGTGTCGTGCTCGTTCTATGTGTTTAATCGTGTTGTGCTTGTCTAATTAACTCGGCAAACTAAATTTAGTCTTTTATCTAATGATTTTTTTTGCGTACAAATATAAGGCTCTCTCCAGTTCAACTTATTTCAGTTCCAATAATCTCACATCAACTTTTGTCAACTCTTCTCAGCTCCCCTCAACTCCTTTCAACACTTCTCAACTCACAGCTCCAATCAACTCAACTCTAATAATTTAAGATCGTATACTTTCAACTTCATTCAAACATTTTGTAATTAGAAATTCTTTCATCTATTTTTAATATGAAACTTGTAGTAAATGTTGTTCTTATTTTAATGTATGAATTATTATAATTATTGTGATTATAAAAAGCATACATAGTATCATAGATGTTTAATTTAACATACAATTAATATAATATAATATTAATTATTAACAAATTAT
>JAULKK010000009.1:3477838-3490246 GCA_032355705.1 Rubia peregrina
AAATAAAGGAAGAGTATTTTGGTAATGGAAGAGTTGACTAGTAGATTTAATCAACTTTTGAGAGATAATATAGTAAAAGTATAAGCTAATTTATTGGCACTTTAGGTAAGAATTGAAGTGTGTCAATTTCTGTGGGACGGACGAAAATAGAAAGTGTGCAAATTTCTCTGAAACGGAGGGAGTATGTAACAATCTGATAGCAGTCATTACAAAGGTATTGAAAGATCAGACTGACTTATGAAGGATCGGGTCGAGTGATGGTCTCATAAGTGCACCAACAAGCCACAATCTAGAGAATTCAACACTAGAAAGAACTACGGAGCTTCTTCATGCAGTCCCATTTTAATTTTGAATGACTAAATTACCCTTCTTTACTTTAATTATTCTAATTTTTTATCCCTTAACTTCTAAAACATTACTCTTTGTAGCCCCATTTCTTTGGTCAGCAAAACCCAAAGCAAATCTGTTTTCTTCCAAGTTGCCGCAAAGCCCCTTTCTACCATTTGTTCTTCCGCCCTATGTTCTTCGTTCTTCACAACTTTTGCCCGTTGTTTCCCTTGATATTTCCTTAGCAGAACAAAGAGGTTACGGAGCGGGAATGATCCCTTTGCAATTCGTCAGTTCATTGCTCACACTGATTTGGAGTTCTCTATTTAGGATCTGGGTGATCTGCATTATTTTCTTTGTTTAGAGGTCGAGTATACTACCTCGGGGTTATTCTTGGGCTAAGCAAAGTATGCTCATGATATCCTGAATCGGGCTAGGATGACTGATGCTACCCCAGTTTCCACGCCATTCCTTCTACAGTCTCAACTTCATAGCGCCACTGGTGGGAAGTTTGCCAGTGCCACTGATGATCATTTTGCAGCAGTCACCCGTATTCTTCGATATGTTCGTGGTACCATCTACTATGATCTAAGTTTCAGTTCGGCTCGCTCTTTAGAAGTTATGGGTTACTTGGATGCTGACTGGGCTCGTTGTCTCGAGACTCATCGCTCGACGTACGGCTATAATGTGTTTCTCAGTAGTAATCTAGTCTTATGGAGTGCTAAGAAACAACCCATTGTCTCCCACTCTAGTTCGGAGTCTGAGTATTGCACTTTGCCCAACACTGCTGCTGAGGTAGTCTGATTATCGCACCTTCTTTGTGATCTTCGATGTCTACTTTTTTGGAGTGCTTTTTCTGTTTTGTGATAACAACAGTGCAAATTTTTGGCTCAAAATTCTGTTTCTCGCGAGCGGGCTAAGCATATTGACATCGACTACCATTTTGTCCGTGAACTCGTCGCTTCTGGCAAGCTTCTGATTCATCATGTCTCCACTTCGCTTTAGCTAGTTGACATCTTCACTAAAGGGCTGTCTCGCCCTTTATTTGAGTTCTTCAGGTTCAAGCTTTCCATTTCTAAACATTCGGCGCATCGCTTGAGAGGGGTGTTAGGGTAGAAGATTTGTGAAACATTATGTTAGATACTTGACAGATATTTAGCTGATATTTTTGGGATAGAGTTCGACTACAAATCATCCTTTTTTTGCAGCTTGTAATCTATATACTCCTTGTTCATGAATAAAACAAACCATCTTGGAAATCTATTCTGTCATCTATGGTCATTGGTCACAGTCAAAAAGAAAACGAACAAATTCTGGACACAGAGAACGAGTTCAGTATGCTTGGCATATGTTCTGCTGCTTGTACACATTTTGAGTATAACGTATGAATGTCACCAAACTCATCTTGATACATAAACCCTGTTAGAAAATGAAAGATTAATCGCCTCATAACAAGCTTGTGGGGTGCTTCAACGTCTAAAAAACCAGTCGTCATGATGTTTTTTCGTCATTGAAGCTCAAAAGTTAAAAACAAACTCTTCCATGTGACCTTTTTCCTTCATCCCGATGGGCGATCCTCCAGAGATGATCAAGGACTAGCTTGCTTCACAAAGGCCGGTGGCCGGGTCACAAAACCCGTCGCGATCAAGGAGTTGCTGTGGTGGAGCGCTAAGCAGAGGAGAAGAAGGGGAGCCATAAGCATTTCGTTTGCTATTTCCACAACCTAGGCTCTTCCTGGTGTTCACCCCGGTTATAGGATTCGTCCCACTTGCATACTTGCAAAGAGCCTTCAAACCAGTGTGATCAGAGATTCAAAATGCAAAGATCAGCATACATAATCAAAGATCAGCTCTGAATATGGAAGAGAATCACAGAATGAAGGGGAAAAGGACCAAAACACTCAACAAATGGCTAAGTCATATGTACTATTTAGAAAGCGTTTTCATTCAAGTTCCAGTAAATCAATAATATAGGGGGGATTCAAGTCTCATCAGGAATACCTGTTTCTGAGAAAGGTCAAGCACAGCATCACTGAAGTCTGCACCAACAATCGTAGCACCCCCAAGATCACTGCGTGTAAGAACTGATCTAACAAGGATGGCATTGGTAAGATTCACTTCATTAAGAACCTGCAGGTGAAAATCAACCCTCTTAATCCACATACGTTTCCAGCTTCACATGAAAATCGAAAATGTACTTAGATATTGAACGCCATTTATCTGAAAATGTTTTAAGCCTTTTGAAATCGAGCTAGAGTCCACTTTCTAAAAACTATTTTCCCCAGAAAAATAGTTCACATTCTATTCTTGAACCATACATAGCTTGAGAAACGTATCATTTCAAATTATTCCTCCCAGTGTAAAAACCCAATTTTCACAATCAAAAGCTTTTTTAAGTGTTGTACTGTTGAACGTCGCAACAAATAGAAGTTGTTCCTTGTGCAAATTTGAGTCTAAATTATGGCACGGAGAGGGAATAAGCTTACCATGCGATCCATCAACGTATCACTCAAATCAGCACCTGTTGAATGAGCAGAACAATCAGGGACTAAAGGAAACCAGCATATCAGCATTCTACATAATGGAAATGGCATAGAAGCTCATTCAAGGCTCTCAAGAACTGGACTGTAATGATATTTTACGCCATTCTTGTCTGGATACTTATGGGAAATGGCCCAAGGCAAATCAATATCAATATAGATAACCTATCCAGAATGTTAAAATGCATCCAACGTTTTCATGATTGCACATTCTTACCACTGAAATTTGCCTTGTAGGCAACCGCCTTCTCAAGATAGGCACCATTGAAAGTTGAACCACTGAAATCTGATTCCCTCATATCAGCAGATGTGAAATTCGCCCTTCTGCAAACCAAACAAAGGCGGTTTGAATCTTCCGTGACACTTTTGTATAACATTCTAGATAACATAATCAACATTTATCTTTAAAAAATTCAACACATGCCTTAGCAGTAATCATTTAGCTTTTACAAAGGAAACTAAATCAGAACTAACACTCAAAGAGCCAAACGATCACCTGAAATTCTCATTCACATGAACTGCCTTTCTGCATAACACAAAACAGATAATCTCAAAAATCAAAATCAAATTTATTTCAATCTGTCATTACTACTGATTAGAACTGACTTAAGATCTGCAGAGCCAAATTGCGCGGCGGAACCAATCCCGAATTCTCCGCGAGTATCAGCTTCAAACTTGTTGAGTTCGGCCCAGGCGGAAATGTTGCTCGAGCTGAATGTGATCACCGCGGCAGCCAGCGCGGTGGAAACCAATTTGCCCCATTTCTTGGGTTCTGCAGCATCAACGGCGTTGGTAAAAAAGAGCCCATGTCTCGTTCTGGAAATGAGCTCTATATAATCAGCATTTGCAATTAAATTTTCATCCTTTTTTTTCACACAGTCACACACTACCAAACTTGAACAGACTAACCTTGGTCTTGGCTATGTTGGCTGGTGACCCTCAAAGGCTTTGATACAAACGTATTGGAACGATTAAGCTTTGAAGATACAGAAATTGACTTCATTGGGAATAAAGAGCTTGAAGTTAGTGCCATTCTCGGAGAAAAATATGGGGAAAAAAATATACGAAACCAGTTGTCGCAGACTCGCAGTATTTTTTGAGAATGGATAATGTTGATTTTATTGTTTTCGATGGAGAGAATTGGATAGTCTGGATATTCTGAATGTTACATGGAGTAGTATCTTTTTTCTTTTTCGGTATTTTTGTTATTTTCTCTGGTTTCTACCACATGTTTTGGGTGGAGGATTGGTTTACATCTCTCCACGTTGCTTGTTTTGCTTTTGGTGACACCAAAAATAGTTTGAGCTCTTTGTAAAAAATTTAGTTCAGAATTCTGTTTTCGGTATGGACATTTCAATCAATATAGTTGTGAGCAAGTCCGTTTCCTACAAAACTTGTGAGATTTTTCATTAATCTTTAATCTGTGAGTTTGTAGCCAATTAAAACAAATGAGAGTATTGAATAATAAAAACTAAAATTGAGAACATATAAGATTGGGAAGTTGTTACATATTGCAAAGTATTTGAGATAATTCCTTTTTCGGTCAATTCCGTACTGGCTCTCTATCTTGATACTCGATGGAAAGATGACTTTAAATGTATACGCACAAATTGGTTATAGTTGCACGCAATTCATATTTCCTTACCTTGTTGATAATTAGGAGAACGTCTCAATAATTATTTCTCTAACTAACATATAACTTAAGAGACACTCTATAAATTTAATATGCTAGCAGAATTAATAATGAGAAATACTCAATTCATAACCAACAAATTCGGAAGCATGATTGTTAAATTAAGACTGTTGTTCTCTTAACTTACCACTAATCAAACTTAAATCACAATTACGGATGACTGGTTTAAATATCGTTAAATTAACTATCATGTTATCAAATATTGCGCACTACTCAATAAAATGAAATAAATCATAAACATTATAATCAAGAACAACATATGCTAGCATGCAATCAAAGAATAAATACTAATTAGATCTCACGAGAATTGTCGTCAGTACTTCCTTGATCTTTACCGGAAAAGAAGAATGCAGCTAGAAGATATAATTATATTAATCTTCAAAAGCATAAAGAAAGATAATGAAAATTGTCTAAATAGAATAATGAAAAGCTCCAAATTATGTGTATGAATACTGACCGCGTACGAATGTCTGCGTGTAGAATGAAAACGTGTGAATGGAATAATATCCAAAATTACTACAGTCAAAAGATAGAATAAAGAGTAAAATATGTCTTTCCTTATCTACGAGCAATTAAAAAATAATAAAATCTCTTCTCAAAAAATTTAGGAGTTTTCAAAATTTCAAATCCATTTTATTTTGATTTGGCACAATTTAGCTGGAACACTTCCAATGTATTTTCCTTTTTCCAACCTTCTTTATTTTCCTCCTCTTCCATCTCCAAGTACAATTGACCACTTATTTCCATGTTTCTGGAATATTGATTGGCATGAGCATGCCACCACAAATTGCATTAATTTTACATTTTAGCTTCTAAAGCTCCAAATTGCAATAAGATTCCAAATAACACAAAATTTCAAGGATTTAATCAAATTTTCAGGTCAATAACAACCAAAAATACATAGTAAAATCAACCCAATCAAACTTCCCTACACTTAAATCATGCTAGCCCTTGAGTATATTCAAATGCAAAACGTAAATGTAAATGTAAGACTTAAAAAACTACAGCAGCCCAAAAATATAAAATCATCAAAGTTAGTATCAAAACACGATCAACCATAACACCACAAACTATTCCCTTATGGTTATAAAAACACATCATCATTTTGTCCCACACATATGCGAAGATTATATCAATAGTCATGTAGGGAAGTCGAACACTAAGCGAAAGCACTACGGTGGTTGGTCCAGAACAACCACGAAGAGACAAATGAATATACTCAGTTGGAACTGCAGAAGACAGACCCACCCTCTGACAGCTAGTGTTCTCAATAACCTTTTGTGCACCCAGGATCATATCATTTTATTTTTAATGGAAAATAAGTGTACCTATAGTAAGATTAACACTTGGTTAGGTAGTTCTTATTTTAGCGGTTGGGAAGTTGTAGATTCAGTTGACTCGAGCGGTGCGATATGTGTAGCTTGGACCCATGAGATCCAACTAGCGGTGGTACAAAGTTGCCACTATTTCGTATGTTTTAAAGCCACCTCAATTACGGGGGAGGAATGAACGCTTATTTTGTTTTACGGCCACTCAGTCAGGAAACACCGGAAGGTTTGGGAAGATTTAGAAAGCATTTTGGTAGACGATTCTCTAACATTATTTCTAGCGGGGGATTTCAATTAGGTGGTAGGAAATTAGGATGAAAAAAATGTCGTGTATTTAGTCTAAAACACACAGCCGACTTGCGACAACTCCTCTGTGCTCTCAATCTCTCATAACTGGACAACTATGGTCAATAGTTCACATGGTCTAACTGTAAGGAGAGGGGAACAAGAGATACTAGAAAGACTGGATTTGGGCTTCGCTAACTAGTTATGGTTCAACATATTTCTAGGGTACATGCTACACAACCACGCAATCATAAGATCTGATCATTGACCGATGTCCCAACGAATGCACTAGATCCCAAGAGGTAACACATAAGGGAGGGGAAACCAAAGTACGAGGCCTTCTGGATTATGAAATCAGAAATAAAGACCATCATCAAGAGAGTGTGGCGTATAGTTGGAGAAACATCAGAAGGACAACAAGGAGAATGAGCAACATGAGGACTAGAACACAACATGAGAAGCACAAAAAGGAAGCTGGAAGACACAATGAATAGACTTAGCAATTGGAGAGAGGAGAACACAGGGAACCTGCAGAAATTGATCAATAGTAAGAAGCGGATGATGAGCTGGTGCCAAAAGTAGGGACAAATGGAAGACATGAAAAGCCAGTCCGAGGAATTAGATGAAATTCTTACCATGCAAAATGATTTATGGAGACAGGGAGAAAAGATAGATTGTTTCAAACATGGGAATAGAAATAAAAAAAAATTCTATCACAAATGGGTGAAGAAACGCACATGTAGAAATCACATCCTGCAGCTGAAGAATGAGATGGAGAATGGATAACAGAACCCAGAGCGCTGCAGAAACTAGTAGTGAATCACATCACCATAGTCTTTGTGAAGGAGTTGGTAATGCCACTAGATGTCTTTGGACGGACTACCACGACACACATCATAGGCCTCATCAAATGACGGGTGTCCCCCATCCAACAAAAGCACTTAGCGGAGCCAATCTCAAGAGAAGAAGTCAGGACATAAGTCTTAAAAAGCACCAAAATCAAACAAGATACTATCAAGATTCTATCAGCACTATTGGAAAGAAGTATGACCGGACATTACCAATGCAGTCAAAGAATTCTTTCCACATAGGAAGGATACTCAAGGAGTGGAAAACTGCAACGGTGGCACTCATTCTCAAAGTTAAGGTACCAAAACTACCCTCTGATTTATGTCTAATTAGTCTGTGTAATGTGACCCATAAGATGATATCGAAATAAGAAAATAGACTATAGAGGTTGATGGAATATCTGACCTCGAAAAACCAAACGGCTTTTGTTCAAGGTAGATCTATAGTAGAAAATTTCTTTATAGCCCATGAAATTATAGAGCATGTGAGGAAATGGGGAAAATGAAAGAAAGTTCTAGCTACACTTAATATCGACATGAATAAAACATATGATAGGGTTTCTTGGAGCTTCCGGGAGAACATCATAAGAGGCATTCTGGTGTGTTGTTAAACCACCAAATAATGTATGAAATATGCTAAGAATAACTCTAGCACAGTGATAATAGGGTCGATCTCATAGAGAACGATGCAGTTAAAAGATCAAATTTGGTGTAGCCACCACGCTTTAGTGCAAAGAGTGATTTTAACAGCCAATAAAACAATTAATAAAACTAAAACTGCGAAGATATATCAAATAGAGAAATAATTTAGAATTCGAATAAATTCACACTAGTTATTTTTTACCCGATCCTTGGCCCAAAAATAAATTATTATCCATAAATTAACTAGTTATATGGTAACAAGTATTTGCTAAACCATCCTTTTCTTACTTTGTTGATAGCTAGCAAGTATTTGCTAAACTAACTATTTCTCTTATCAGAATACATATAGCAAATATTTTCTAAACCAGATAAATACTTCAATAGCACAAACACGACAATATTCCAATACTAGATAACTACCCAAGTATCCACAAGCAATAGTTTCCTATCCAATTATTTCCTACCTCTGTTACAACAGTTTAAATTTACGAAAGTGCGCTACTTCGTAACCCTTTGCAAACAATTATTGATTGTTGGAATTAATATGCACTATCTCGATAATTTCAGGTTGATCAGACTCAAATAAAGTAATAATATATTATGTTCGAAACAATTAGAAACTCACGGATAACAATTATAAAATCAACTAGGGCTCACAGATTCATTAACTAGTGATTCATTATTCTATGCCGAATAAATAACTAGTTATTCATATTAACTAAACTAAAAAATAAAGAATATAAGAATAAATCATAATTAAATCTAATTAAATGACAATGAAATCAAAGAAAACAAACCATGGCTTTATACAAGGGTTGCGCAACTCTCAATGAAGAAATAAATTGGATATTAATTTATTCCAAAGCCAATAAACTTGAATTATGTATACAAACAACCGGGGGTTCTTCTCCTATTTTTACCCACAAAAAGTAACTCCAAGAAAAGACAATAAAGAAGCTTTAATAAGTTTTAACAAAACTCACTTCAATTGCTTCTTAAAGAGGCTTTAATACTCTTCGTAACTCAAATCTAAAAGTTGCAACTTAATTAGGAACGAGATAATATCAAGTATAGGATTTCTCCACGTAGAACGGGATCCATGTTATAAAACAAATCTTTTCAACTATTCACTTTTCGGCCCAATAGTTCAACAATTATGCTTTTAGTTCCTTCCGTTCATCTCCGGAATAATGTTTTATAAAATAAAAATATTTTTCATTAGAGCACATTGACTCATTAAAAACCTTAATCTGGAAAATCCAGTGGGAAGAACGTTGGTTAAGGAAAAAGAGTACGATGTATAACTCTCTCCCAAATTCTTCATAATCATGAATTCCTTAACAAAAAATATCTAAAGTGCAAATTATATCTCAAAAAAATCACAATAATCCTATAATATGAAAACAATATAACACATATCACATTTATAGATAAATGGATTGTGTGGGGGATGAAATGTATTACCAAGGTCACATACTCCATCAAGTTCAATGGTACCCGATCAGATCTGTTTATTCCAAGACAAGGATTGAGAAATGAGAGCCCCCGGTCATCCTTTATGTTTATTTTGTGCCAGGAAGTCTTCTCGTTTATGCTAGCATCAAAGTCATTTCAACAGATGTGCCCATGGATACAAATCGGTAGAATGATTGTTTTGTGCTAGTATTCTCGTCTATCCTAGCATCAGAGTTATTTCAACAGGCTCGTTCAGAGATACAAATTGGTAGAATGGTATCGAGGTTGTCATATCTCATGTTTGCAGATTACTACATACTATTCTTTGAGGCTCATAGTAGAGTATCAAGAAACTCTCTACAACCCTCAACCTGTTTGCGGCTCACTCAAGACAGAGAATAAACTTCCAGAAATTAGCAGTGCTGATAAGCCCGAATGCAAGTCAACAAACTGCGGAGATAATCTGACTCAATTTCAATGTTAGTGGGAATCTATTTCAATAGAAATACTTGGATCACAACATGAGGTTTGGGGGGGTTAAAAGTGCAAATGTTTCAGCCATTCCCACTGAATATAATAGTCAAAATAGTAGGATGGAGGAAGAGCGAATTGTCTATCATGGGAAGAATCACACTATGCAAGCACGTTCTCACAACCCTAGCTCAATATACCCTAGGAACATTTCAAATACCAGAAATGTGGCAAGGAATGTGGAAAAGTAAATGGATAGATTCATCTAGGCAGGGGACCCAGAAGGGAAAGGTATACACTGGAAAACATGGTAAAAAATGTGCCACTCTAAATGGATCGGGGGAATTAGGTTGCGTTCAATGGCAGAAATGAACTAGGAAATGCTGGGAAAACAGGTGTGGTATCTGCTCATGAACAAAGGGTCTTTCTTTTTGGAAATTCTTCTTGGCCAAGTACTACAACAAACAAGGATTACTGAAAACCAAAGCTAAGGGAGGGGACTCATCGGTATGGAAATGCATAATACGTGGGATGGATATGATCAAACCACACTTGAAATGGAATATTGTCATGGGAAAGGATATCAATATCCAAGCCAACTAGATTCCAAACATAATTAACCTTGTAAGATTCAAAAAAAAGATGCTATCGAGCTTTGGCTTCAAGGTTTACGATCTGACCGACGAGAACAACTAATGAAGAATGCCACTGATTACAACTATATTCAAGGAATAAGCAGTGAAGGAAATTACGCGCATTCACATCCAACAAAAACCTCGGAGGAGTAGACTACCAGGTTTAAAAGAAACGGCAACTGGGGAAATACACGAAAGTCAGGGTATCACATGGCATGCGAACTGAGGAAACTTCCATCATCTTCTATCGATATTCTATCGGGAACGAGAGTTAGAAGAAGGACATGAAGATGTGGAAACAACTGTGATTGCACAGCATACCAGAGAATGCGAAGTTCCTATTTTGGAGAATGATTCAAGGAGCATGCCCCCTAAACCCAATCTTTGGAAAAGAGGTGTGAACATCTCACCTATATGCCAGATCTGTGGCAATACCGAGGATACAACTAAACCTCTGACTTAGCCAAGAGAATCGTTAGTCTGGGTAGCTTTAGCTTCTACATATTATGAGACTTAATCAACAATAAATACAAATATAGGTTTCCAAAAGAGCTTGGGAAAGGTTTCATGAAATCTATTCCCCAAATACTAAAAAAATCACATCGCAGAATAAGTGTTTGGAGCATTTAATTCCAAGAAGATATGTTACCTGTGCGTTGGCAGCGATCACAACTTTTACAAAACTGAAAAACGTCCTTTTCATACTAGCACCTACATTTGATGTGATATTACTTGAGGGCATGAATGATTCAAGTGTGATGATATTTGATGTATGTTATATTGGATTCATATTTTGTGGGATTATTATAATTTTATTGAGACATAATTTACACTTTAGGTGTTTTTATGCAGAAATTCATGGATTGTGAAGAATTAAGAGGGAGCTATACCCGCATACACAAATTATATTAGTTATGCAGCATAGTTGTTTGAGCTAGGTTAGTTACTCCCTTCGTCCCAACCGATTTTGCACACTTTCCTTTTTGGGCTGTCCCAGACAATTCTGAACAATTTCTATTATAGGGCAAATTTAACATTTAAAAAAACATAAACCCTTGAACAATTAACATTTTTTCATTAGAAACCCACCAATCACCCACTCACTTTTCTTCCTTCATCCCCCCCAAACCCTCCGCCCAACTTTTTCTTATCGAAATTGCTTCCTAGCAAAAATTTCTCTCTTTCTAAATTGCATATCCAAACCCTTGCTGCCCAATTTGTTTCTTCCAATGCTAGCTGCAGAAGAAGCGGTCATCGACATGATCTCGTGTTTGATGATCTCGTCGATGCATCTGACATCGAGATTTGAGCGGGAGAATGGCGTTGGGGAAAAGGACAAGGGGAAGGGGGGAAGAGCGGGAGCTCGTTGACGTCGAGATCTGGAGGGGGAGAAGGTGAAGGATGAGTAACAATAGGTACATACAATGATTTAACCAAAAGATTAGACACAGTATTAGCATAAGATCTACCACCAATGATCATTAAACAGTTTTTATCTTTCACAAGGCAACGAGTATGAAAAATATTCATTCTTTGTACCTGTGTCTCGGGAACCTGCGAGTTTAGTACTCTCAAAGTCAAGAAGTTACCTTGTGTTTCCGGACCTTGCTCACTGTGATCATTTATGATGATTTCCTCATCAAATTGCTCCTCTTCTTTGCCAAATTCCTTAAGAGGAGGCATATCAGCGTACTCATCTTCATCTTCGTCTTCAATGGCGGTCATTATTCTCACCTTAGGACAATTGTGACTAACATGTTCTCTCTCTCTTTGCAATGGAAGCATACGGGATTGCTAATCGCAATAGAATTAAAATATGTTGCCGACGACTTTCCTGTACTTCCCGATGACCGTTGGCTAGACATCTGAGGAGCTGTCTTCTGATCATTAGATAATTTCGGATTAGAGTAGATCTGAGTGGAGCCTTGGCCGCCTAGAGAACCTCTTCTACGGCCAAAGTTCTGACTCCCGGAGTCAAACCCTGAACGTTAACTTTGAACCCCGAACTAAGTTCTCCTTAGTCGCAAGGAATTCTCTACTCCTCGGTCTTTAGCCTCTCCCAAGTGGCTATCGGTTTCTTTCCGGCATAGTATCTTTTCTCTTTAAGGTTCTTCCACCACTCTGCAGCATAATAGGTGAATGAATACTACGCCGCCTTGACTTTCTTCTTCTCCCGATAATTATT
>JAULKK010000009.1:3515529-3531312 GCA_032355705.1 Rubia peregrina
TATCCTTGACATGTTGGTGGCTATGGAAAGTAAGAAATAAGTGTTTATTTGAAAATAAACCTTGCACTGCTAGCTCAATTATTTCAGGGATCAAAGAAACACTCTTCTACTCTCTTCTTGTTAAACCTATACACTACAATACTCCTTATGACATAAATCTTGCCACAGAGGGCATAATTCCACCCATTATACCCCCACCTAAGCCTTCTTTACAGATTGTCAAATAGGCAAAACCACCACCAGGCTTAATTAAAATAGACATAGATGTTGCACGAAAAATGGCAATGCTGGGTTAGGAATCTTAATTAGGAAGCACGAGTGAACTTTGATTGAGGCTAAATCTATCTTCACAAAGACCCATACTCCTTTAGAAGCTGAACTAATGGCTATTAGAGCAAGGTTGCAATATGCAACCTTTCTTAATATGGATGTCGTGAGGGAATTATATTGTTTGATTGTTGTAAATATGATAAATAATCTGAAGAAAGATCAATGGAGA
This sequence comes from Rubia peregrina, assembly GCA_032355705.1. Classification (NCBI taxonomy): domain Eukaryota; kingdom Viridiplantae; phylum Streptophyta; class Magnoliopsida; order Gentianales; family Rubiaceae; genus Rubia; species Rubia peregrina. The sequence goes on from JAULKK010000009.1 coordinate 3,516,029, forward strand.
TATATGAACCTAATTGATGAAATTATCAACATCAAATCATCTTTTTCCATCTCCCACTTACATAGAGAATCTAATAAGTGTTGATGCACTGGCAAAGATCTCTCTTACCTCCAGAGACCAGAATTTCCATATGCATGCTCTCCCTACTCACATCAGAGGACTCATTTCCATGGATAAATTTGGATTTCAAGATTTCATAGTACTTATAGATCAATCCACCCGTAATGGATGCTACTAATATATCGTTGCTTAATCTTGTTTCAGGTGATACACTCTATAAGGATCACAAAAGATGCCATGATTTCCGCTTCCTGAGCCAAAGTAGGAACCGACAAAATTGTGCAGAAAATTGTGCAACTAAATTATCAATGACACCAGAGATCAATACGGAGGAGAACTGTGCCAAATACCATTTTTACCACTGCCCTCACAAGGCTCACATGCGCTACGAATATTTTTATATGTTAATACCCTCATAAACAATTTTTTAATGTGCATTAACCTTTTTTCTTGTCATATCACTTCTATTAAGGTTGTAGTCTGGCCTTCTAAAGTTAACACGGGGGTGGAGACTTTAAAAAGGAACATTGCAAATTTAACTTTTGTTAGATTTTTTATTACTAGCCTAGACATTCATATACACTCAAACACTATAACTGTTTCCTTTAACTTTTTTTTCCTTTTATACTCAAACTTGGTGACCGTATTTACTGGTAATTTAGAGTAGAGTTGAAGACAAATACTACTAGAGTTACTCGATATAAATACAAGGTACGTATACATTTTAAGATTCATTCTACATTGTACGATATTCATACAATTTACTGACTTAAGCATCAAAGAGTTTTCCCTAGGACTTCCCGGGGCTTGTTTCTTTACAGATCATGACCAAGGGACTTGACGGTGTTGCTTGATCGAAATCGAGATGAATCAGTACATGTTGGGTTCCTATGAATGCTTATAATGTTTTTGACAAGCTGGACTAAAACTAGGATGTTTAGATGTATCAATTTTGAGATGAAATTGTAGAAAATAAGTATGTAACATTGTATTTGTATTAATGATCTAGGATACATTATATGTAGGTACAAAGACCTATACAAAAAAGGAAAAGGAATATAGTCTAATTAAAATTACAAGTAATATTCACACAATATTACTATTCCTTAACACTCTTTCTCAAGTTGGAGCATGTAAATCAAGAATGCCAAACTTGCCAAGTAGTAGCTGAAACTGATTACGCCCAAGAGCATTTGTGAATAAATCTGCAGGCTCAGCAGAAATGTGAATATGATGAGTAACAATAGTACCTATGAGATCTCTGACGAAATGACAATCAACCTCTGTGTGCTTCGTACGTTCATGAAAGATAGGATTTGCAGCAATATGAAGAGGAGATTGACTGTCGCAAAAAAATTGCATGGGGACAGAATGAACAACACCTAAGTCCTAAAGCAAAAACTTAAGCCATAATAACTCACAGCAAGAAACTGTCATGACACGATCCTCTGCTTTAGCAGAAGAATAAGAAACTGTAGGTTGCTTCTTGGTCTTCCTTGAAACTGGTGAATCACCGGTCATTACAAAAATAACTAGAAAGTGAACGTTGTGTGATGGGCAGACATCCCAATCAGAATCACAGAAAGCAGTCAACTGTAAAGAATTTCATGAAGAGAGGAATAAACCTTGACCAGGATGACTCTTCAAGGAGTGTATAACCCTCGGTGCAGCTTACCAGTGAGGAACACAAAGTGGCTTCATAAACTAAGCAAGCGTATGAACCAAATAAATGAGCTCATGACGTGTAATGGTAAGGTAAATGAGACGACCAACTAGGCGCCGATACTGCTCAGGGTCATCATAAAGTGGCCCTTCCACATGCGCAAGGTCATGTTATTGTCAGTCAATTTCACAGCCAAATAACCAGTATCTGATAAAATGTCAAGGGTATATTTCCTTTGTGAAGAAACATCTCATCCGGTTTTCTAGCAATCTCTACACCTTAGAAATACTTAAGTGCACAAAGATCCTTCATGTGAAAACAAGAGCTCAAGTATTTCTTGAATTCAGAGATGAGCGACAAAGAACTACCAGCAATCACTAAATCATCCACATAAACTAGCACATGGAAATAAATTGAACCACGAGGGTAAACAAAAACATAGTAACAAGCCTTACTCTGAACAATGCCAAATACGTATAGAGCCTGAGCCAAATTGACAAACCAATTGTTAGGAGCTTGTCGCAATCCATAAAGAGATTTCTGAAGCCGAAAAACTATGTCGGGAGGCACATTATAGCCAAGAGAAGTACTCATAAACACCTCTTCATAAAGATCACCATGTAGAAAAGTGTTGTGAACGTCCATCTTATGAAGTTTCCAACCACGACAAAAGACAAAAATAGGCGAACAAAACTCCTCTTCGCAACAGGAGTAAATGTCTCAGTATAGTATGTTCCCTCAATCACATAATTACCCAAGACTACCAGACGAGCTTTGTGACGTTCAATAGTATCATCAACTTTAAACTTGGTATGATAAACCTATTTGCATCCAATTGTAGTCTTATTCAGTGGAAGAGAAGTTATAGTCCAAGTCTCATTGTGCTTAAGAGCATTAATCTCATCAACCAAAGCCTCACGCCAATGAGCATGCTTTGGCACCTCCGAATAAGTAGTAGGATCTGCACTAAAAGTCACTGCACTAAAAATCTAGAATGCATACAACAAAATTTATTGTAATTTACATAATCAGTTAAAAAATAAAGAACACGTAAAGATAGTGAGGAGTGATTGTAGCGGGAAGGGAGGTGTTTAACAATAGACATAGAGCAGACATAGTCATCTTGATAAGTAGGACGTCGACGATCGCGAGCACTTTGTCAGGAAGAAGGCAAGTTGGTCACAGGAGACTGTGTTGGAGCTGGAGTTGGTGACAATTATGGCAACAAAACAGTATTGCAGGTGGAGGGACAATCGCAGAAGGCGGCGGAGTTGCCGGTGGCACTGGCCGATGATGGCGTTGTGGGCCGCATCATGTGCCGGAGAGACCGGTGGCACTGGCCGGCAATTGGCTTTGGGGCTGCAAAATGCAGTGGCTGGTTGAGTGAGGCATTGTCATTGGCGGAGGTGATGCCAGTGGCTAAGTGGTGGTGTCGCTGGTAGTTACTATCGGAGTCGATGGTAGAGAATCGTCAAACCAAGTGTCGGTTTGTGACTGTGTAATCTGAACATGTACAGATGGCAAACCAAACAGAAACTGATCTTCATAAAAATCAGCATATCTACTGTTGAAGAAGGTGCATGATTCCAAACCATAAAGGCGATAGCCTTTCTTTCCAGTAGGATACCCGAGAAAAATGCATCGTCGACTTCTTGGAGGAAACTTGTCACGATATTTGGGAAAGTAAGAGGTAAAGCACAAGCAACCAAAGACTTTCAAAAGTTTGTAGTTGGGAGTGCATCTGTAGAGTAACTCAAATGGTGTATGAGCATTGAGTTGCTTCGTCGGTGTCCGTTAATCAAATATGCAGCAGTGAGAACACATTCTCCCCGAAAATTAATAGACAGAGTAGCTTGAAAGTGCAAAACACGAGCCACATTTAAAAAATGATGATGCTTGTGCTCTACACGACCATAGTGTTGTGGTGTATCAACCACATTAGTCTCAAAGATAATACCGGATTCAGCAAAGTAAAATCTCAAAGGCAGAAATTCTATACCATTATCAACACGAACTAGACTAATGTTGCACACAAACCGAATCTTGATTAAAGCACAAAATTCTATAAATCTAGGAGCTGCATCTGACTTAGCCACTAATAAATAAACCTAAACAACACATGAATAATCATCAACGATAGTTAAAAAATAACATGCACCACTAGAAGATGGTGAGCTATTAGGCCCCCAAATATCACAATGTATTAATTCAAATAAAGAACTAGCGTTTGAAGAACTAAAAGGAAAACTATGTCTAGTTTGTTTTGCTCTATGACACACAGAGCAAGGAACAAAAGTATTATTTGTGCTAAAATCAAGAGTAGAAACAGAAGACAACACCGTAGAGGATGAATGCCTAATACGTTGAGCCATAAATCAAATGAAGATGTAGAAACTAAAGCAACTGTCAGAACTTACTGCGGGATATGAGACTGAAAGCTTATATCCGATAGACAAATCTAATAAACCCCCCTAGTTGTTCACCCATGCCAATCGCAGTCATTGTACTGATTTAAAGTAAAATGCAATAATTTTTAGTAAACAAAGCTAGATATTTTAAGGCAAATAACAATCTAGAGCATGATAATAGATGTCATCGGAAGGTAGGTATGTAAAACACACGAGTATGAGTAGCATCTCCAAAATGCATATAACCATATGTGTAGCAGACAAGATAGATCCATCAGGTAGTAGAACATTCACAGAATTGATAGCAGGTGTAATACTAGTAAGAGAACCCTTGTCACCAGTCATGTGATACGAGGCTCCCAAATCAATAATCCAAGGTAAAGTAGCCTTACCTGATCCATGGTTAAAGATAGAATTGAACTGATTAAATAAATATAGGCCGTGCTCCATTGGTCATCAGATAAAGTAGGACCAAAATCGGAACGGGTAGGAGCGCCGAAGGATGCGGCCACTGCAAATCCTTGTAGAGACACCACAGCACCGGAGAACATCGGTTGAGGGTGACGGGCCACAACAGCTGGAATGCTGATTCCAGCGGTAACTGGCTGAGCTGGCGCCATTTTCTTCACGGCATTGGCCCTATCCCTCATCTCTGTAAACCATTCTGGATAACCTGTGAGCTTGAAACATGTAGCTTTGTCGTGAACCTTATGATGACAATGCATACATATGAGATTCTTACGTTCAGCTACATTGAGAGCTCCAGGTGAAGGTCCTAAAGATGGTGGGCGACGAGCAGTATATGCCAGGGAATCAGTTGAAGATTCACAAGACCGAATGACATCGTTGTGATTCTCCTCTTGACATGCAAGGGCATACACACGCATGGCGAATGTCAGCGGATATTGAGTCATGACATTGGATCCCAAAGTGTGATAGCCTTCATCTAAACCGAGGAGAAATTGATAAATAAACTCCTTCTCTCGATCATGGAAGACAGCAGCAGCATAACTATATTTGCATAGTGGTTTGCAAACTTCACGGAAAAAACCCGAGGAATCTGAAGAGAGTTGTAGTAATCATACAACTTCTTGAGTTTACCGAAGAAAATAGCAATAGACTGACCATTCTGCAGACAGTTCTAAATATCATCACGCATCTGCAGAATATTTAGACCATTACCAAATGTCCAGAAGATTATCTCACATCTCCTTAGCAGTGGAAAAGTAAGTCGTAGCAGATCGCAAAGCTGGATCAACAGTCTGCAAGATCCAGCAAACAAGAGTAGCATTCACCCCATGCAATTCATCAAAATCAGGATCACCAACTAGGAGTTTAGTAATGGTTCCATCAATGAAATAAATCTTCTTCTTAGCAAGCAAAACACTACAAATCGCAGTAATCAATTTAAGGTATTTTTTTCCACCCTTAAGTATGACGGGATAGATGACCAAACCGGGACCATCAAATGGGTCGGGGTAGTATGAAGAGTTCATAGATTAACCAACAGGTACATTCTGCCTAGTGCTGGGCTGTAATTGCATTAGCTTGAGCAAAGCTGCAATAACATCCGTGGCATTGAGATTGTGTAGCTTATTGGGCTCAACTTCAGTGGCGATGCGAGCAAGCTCTGCGACATCGGGACCGGAATCAGAAACAGAAGTCGACATTATAGCATTATCGGATTAGATTTGAGGTGGAAAATCAGATCGGTGGTAGGACGCGGCGGCACGTGGAGGAATCGGTGGCGGCGCTTGACGAACAGTGTGGCGGCGCATGAGCCAGATGCACGGTGCGTACGGATCGACAAGCTGGATCGGTGACATTAGCAGCACGGCAACGACGAAGGCACTAGGCGATCTGGAGATCGGTTCGGCTAGGTACTGTAAGGCGGCGACGCGGGTGTTGTACGCGCGGTCGTCGAGGATGGCTATTGGTCGCGGACGACATCAAAAAAATTTAGGGTTAGTTTTTAGGATTATAGGCCCTGATACCAGTAGAAAAAGGATGTAATGTTGTATTTGTATTCATGATCTGAGATACATTATATAGAAATGTAAAGACCTATATAAAAAAGGAAAAAGAATATAATTTAATTAGTAATATCCACGTAATATTACTGTTCAACAGAAAGGCTGAGCTCAAGTGTTGTGTTGTGAAATACCTTTTGGCACACTTACATAGAGAACATACTATCATTTTGGCTCATTGTCTATACTCACTGGAGTCAGTTTACGTAGATTGGCGGCGACCAGGAAGTAGCAGCGGCACATCAAATCAGGTAGGTACAGGTGCGACGGTGCTTGGAAGTTTGGCAGCAGCCCATGGAGTCGAGCGGTGGCGTGTGAACGTCACTCGCTGGTAGATCAGAGTTGTACACATCGGGGCAACCGTTGAGGTGACAGCAGCAATCAAAAAAACAGTAACCGACAGGGCAGTCGACGATGGTGGCGGCGCGTGTAGTGTAACGCGCAGCTTGACAATGGTGATTCTGGGGAAAGACGACAACAGATTTATTTAGAGTTCAGGTCTCAGAAATTTTAACCTCTGATATCATGTTAAAACATAAATAACTTTACTAATGGTGCATTGATATCAAAGGTTAGAAAACTTATCCAAATGAACCTTCTAAAATACTCTCCCCATAGAGTTAGATAGACTTTCTTTGCGTTGTATCATAATTTTGTTACATGTTCAATGATTAGGGAGCTTGATAAATTTTCCCATCCTCCGGAGTGGAAGTTTTACTTTAAAAAAAAAAACCCCCCTTTTTTTAGTTGTAGAACACATGAAGTTTAGTAACTTTGTAGAAGTGTTATAAAGTGTTAGCAATTAATTTTCTCTTATGATGTGGAATGTCTTCTTACACGGACACTGGAACCAATTAATAACCAATTTTTTATTATAAAAAAGTTAATATTTTAAAAAATAATCTTTCCATAAGTTATAAAAATAGCAAGGTTTAAATTGTAAATTTAAAGAAATGAAGATAAAAATTTTAGGTTACATTAATCGGGTTATAAACTTATAGTCAGTACATGTTGCATACTAAATTTTTAATACTATAAATATAACCTTTCATCTTTCTATAATTCTATTTAAACCCCGTATTTTCATATGCCAGTGAAAATACGGTCTTTCCCAAGAATTTTCCCTATTAAAATTCATACACATCAAACTTAAATTTAATTACTCCCTCGGTCCCAGTCGAATCTGAACACTTACTATTTGCAGTCAATGTTGTTGAATTTTGACCATATATTTAAATAGATATATGAACATTAATATTATCGTATGAGATAAAGTTTGATTGGTCGTAACATGTAGTTTCTAAATATTAATTTTTGTACGCAGCATTATTGTCTTTAGATACACATATTTACAGTCAAACATATTTTTTGGAAATCGTGAAAAAAAACTGTCCAAGATTCCCTAGGACGGAGGGAGTAGAATTTTCCTTCCTTTCTTCCTTTTTTCCACCACACATAATCCCAATTAAATTAGATTTAAAAGTTATTTCTTGCCCTATTGGCACGCCGGGGCCAACCAACACGATTAAGCAACTTCATCAAAAGATCACTATTTAATATTTATATATATTCCCAATTCAAACTTGGAACTTTCGATCAAGAACCCTAACTTTCCATCTCAATTCTCAAGGTACGTTTCTTGTAAATATCTGATTTTCGGATGCAAATAAATGCTTCTGATCGATCTTCAAGTTTACTGTGTTTCCAGGAATTGGCACGATGTTCATGAATCGGTTGTTCGGGAAGCCTAAGCAGGACACCAGTGCTGTGGCAACCCTCGATAAATTAAATGAGGTACGGATTTTGAGAGGAAGGTTTTCAGTTCCAACGAGTACGATTTGTGTTCATGAGCTGTTATAGAAGATTATTGTTTCTAGTGTAATTGTCCTTGTGTGTGTTTTCTGTTTTTTTTTGGGTCGGATGCGTAAAATATATTTGGTTTGGCAGTGTTAATTATAATGCAATGGGCATTGTTTTCAGAATTAGTTTGGAATATTGAACTGTTCTTAGTCTCTTTTCTGCAAAATATTTTGCGGGCATATAGGCAGTGTTTTGTACAGCTTATAAGTCACTCTACTGACTTACAAGCCGTCGAGGTTTTTGTGTTTGGTAAAATCCTTTATAGGAATAAGAATGCAAATATGAGGTAATAGAAAATATGCTAACTTTTTTTTGTTACAAGCACAGCCCTGTCAAATACACACATAGTATAGCCTGCAGCTGCAGGTTTCAAGTTTTACATTTATTTTCTCCTATGATAGAAATTTCGTTGCCCTACAATTCTCTCCAGGTAGAAAATTATATTCCATATTAGTTTGGATTGTTGAACAGTTTTTGTGCCTCTTTTCTGCATTTTTTGTATTGGATATAGAAATTCTGATAATTGCAGCCAGCAAAATTTCACATGTATCCCCTACCATGTTTGAAACTCCACTGTCCTTGAAATTTCTCCCAGTACAAGCTAAGGTGATTTACTAGTGATAGTTCAACTTTTGATCAGAGTGGTAATTGGTTATAGTCTTCTGTATTCAGATGTGGTGTTCTGTGGATCTAAGATTTTGTGGGTTTATATGCTCATTTTTCAATTCCATCAATGTTCCTTTTCATCAAGCAGCAGATTCTCATTGCAACTTAATGTACCTTAAATTTGTTTTTACATCATAACATTGCTAAATTCGAGGGTTAGGGCTTGAATAGGTTCCTAGGTTTCAAGAGGTTCCTAGAATCCTCTAGAATGAATACTTCACGGTGTGCTGATATACTGTATGCAGTCTGACATTGTTTCCTGGATGTAGTTATAAGATTTTTCTGTGAACCATTTAGTGAAATTGCTCTTTACAGGAAATGGCATTACTTTCTTTCTTTTATTGAAAGACATTGAACTGTAAATGGTTCTGCTCCTGTCATAATTTGATTTCCACAGTGCCCTAACTACCCGTAGTTCTTCACTACTACTACAACCTTTTCGTTGAAGATCATGGTAGTAAATTTTCAATATATGTGTCAGAGTTACAGAACTATCAATTATTATTACATTGGTTTATTTTCCTTATTTAAAGTAGTATTAAATGATCTTAGAATGTATCCTGTTAACGAAATTATGGGTTTTGCTTATCTGTTTGACAGATTCCTCATTGCTCCTGTTAATGTTTCACATTTTAGAACTTTATTGACCGAACTGTGTTCACTTTTTGGTTATGTTTTTTTTACAGGCTCTGCATGACTTGTTTGTGACCTGTGCGTTGCTGAGGATTTTGTTTTTTACATTTGATTTTATGTTGACTCTTGCTGTCTTCCTTTTGTAGACTTTGGAGATGCTTGAAAAGAAAGAGAAGGTTCTTCTGAAGAAGGCAGCCGCTGAACTTGAAAAGGCTAAAGAATATACAAAACTTAAAAACAAGAGGGGTATGTGATTAATTGGATGTCGTTATTTACTTTTGTCCTATTCCTCCTGCATTTAGCAATGAGGTCAGTTATAATTAATTTAGTTTTCAAAAACTTCAGCGGCTCTTCAATGCTTGAAGAAGAAAAAGCTCTACGAGGGCCAAGTAGAACAGCTTGGTAATTTCCAGTTGCGTATCCATGACCAGGTTCTCTCTTTCTCTCTCCAAATATATGTACTATATGTATTTTTTGTACATGCACATGCAAGTATATGAAGTGCAATCTGTTCCATTGCATACTGTATTAATTGTGAAATATGTGGATGCTTAGATGATTTTGTTGGAAGGAGCAAAAGCTACTACGGAAACTGTTGATGCCTTGAGAACTGGTGCAGCTGCAATGAAAGCAATGCAAAAAGCAACGTAAGTTTCTATATGTCTAATAATCACTGATTTCATTTAATAGTTTGATAGTGTTTCTTGTGAGTTGAAAAAGTCCATATCTGAGGCATAAATCTCAGATTCGAGCATTTCTTTTTTGGAAAAAAATAATAATACACGTAAACTCAAACTTGACGTTAAAAAGTGATGATAAACAACACAATGTCTTCATACTTCAATATTTTTGAAGTCTGAGAGTAAAACTCAAATGAGTTACTGTTTCATCTGTTACTTAAAAAATGTCGTAATAGGACCATCAATTCATCTAATAGGAATTATCATGTCATCACCACCTTCAACAGAGAAGAGTGTATTGAATGCTGCAGCAGCTGCTGGCTGCTTATGTTTTTTCCCTTTAGAGGGACTCGAACTGAAGTAGTACGAATGGTATAATTACACTCTTATTTGATAGATTTAGTTAATTTCAAGTTGTAGCTTAACTTAGTTGTATTTATTGACTTTAGACTAGGAGCCTGTCTCTTGAAAGACTATTTTTCCATAAGCCATGGAAAGACCAAAGTTAAAACAGCAAATTAGAAGAAATAAAGATAAAATTTTTGGGTTGCATTAATCGGGTCATAAACTTTATAACTACTACACGTTGCATAATAAAATTTTAATATTGCAAGTAAAACCTTTTACCTTTTTATTATTCCAATTAAACCCCTATGGAAAGACGGTCTTTCCCAAGACTTTGTCTTAGACTAGTAAACATTTTAATAAGTCTGAAAAAAACCATTCCAAACCTGAGGTATAAGCACAGGGACACAATTATGATGTGTAAGCACAGGGGCTTGTGGCCCTTGAAATATTGCCCGAGGCTTAATCCTCAAAGCAAGCTCCAAGCAAGGTGTGAATGTCGCAACCCAGACAGCGGCCATGAAAGCTAGGAATTGAAAGTCGTGGATGAATGTTCTTCCTTGATCTAAGGTTCTTGCGGATGGGCTGATCCTTTTCAAAATATTTTCTTGTTGCAGGAACATTGATGATATCGACAAGACAATGGATGAGATAAATGAACAAACAGAGACCTTGAAAGCAGTACAGGACTCTTTGAGTCATTCTGTTTCTGAAGAATACGATGAGGTTTGGTTTATTCTGATTTTCTACCTTAAATTTAACCCGTGAAACTAGACTTGTGGTGGTTACGGTTTTATGTTTGTAATTGCAGGATGAATTGGAGGCAGAACTTGAAGAATTGGAAGGTGCAGAGCTGGAAGAAGAGCTTCTACAGCCTGCAATCAGTACAACACCATACGCTCCAGTGCATGTGCCAACACCATCAGGCAGGCAACCTGCTAGGGCCGCCCCTCAAAAGCGTACTGCTGAAGAGGACGAACTTGCTGCCTTGCAAGCCGAAATGGCACTTTGAGCAGCCCCGTCCGTGATTGGTTGTGTGTATATTATTCGAAGACAGGTTTCAACTATTTTTTGTTCACATTTAGTAGCAGAATTTTCTGTCACCTTCAGATAAATTTTTACCTGCACTGGTGATGTATAGTATTATGATCAAAGATATTTTATTTTTCTGCAATAGTCATTAAATTTTAGTACTTTTACCGGTTGGTTTTAACGTTTAACATCCAAAATTCGTGAACTGGAAAAGACCATAAGAACGGAATCAGGTGTCATGTGGAGTTTGGCATGAGCCAAATGATCTATCTCGGGTGTAAATGCAAGTACCTAAAATTTCTATAGCGTTTGGATACACCGTATCCTTTTACTCCCTCAGTCCCAGGTATGTCTGCACATTTTTTAGCTATCTTTCTGAAGACATTTTTAAAAATCAAATTTCAACACACCGTTAGCCAGCTTTCTGAAGACACATTTCTAAATATCAAATTTCATCACACCGTTAGTATACATAACTAAAGTTATTAGTGGTCAAACATGACCTGAGAAAATTGATAAAAAAATGTGAAGAAATGGGTGGGTAAGAGGGAGTAACAAAACTTCATGAAAAAGAAAATGGAAATGAGCGAGGTGGACTTCCGATATGCAGGATGAGGGAGCCGCTCCCAAGGAAGGCAGCGAACAACAGTAGTGAGGAGCCATTTAGTTCTAGTTTGCTTCTGCTCTGATGGGAGAAGTTGCCTGTTATGATTGTCATCATTTCCTGTCTTATTTTTCATTTTTAGGTGCTTTGCGTTGTTACTGAACCCTTTTTTAAAGTATCAATCAATATGATCAAAAAAGAAGAAGAAGCGAAGTGGATTAATTGACATGAGTTTCCTAAGAAAACGACCAATTATTCAATTTGTTACTCTCTCTGTCCCAATTCAACCTGCACACTTTGACTTTCAGCAATTGACTCAAAAAATGTTTGATCTTTAATATATTTTATTAAGGATAAATAAAACTTGTAAAAAATTGATATTATGAAAATATATGTTAAAACGAATCTAACAAGATATCACTCAATAAAATTTATACGTATGCACCTATTCAATTTTGAGGTCAAAGTTAACAAGTTTTGACTAAATGAATAGTTAAATTGCAGCTTGAATTGAGACAGAGAGAGTATTAAATTATTAACTTACAATTTCATTTAGTTTGTTCAATTCTTTTTATACTTCCACAGAAAGCCCAAATGCGCCAAATGTCGGTACTGATAATTCTTAGACGGCAAATTAAATTACAGGAAGGTCAACTCATTTTGGTTTTGCTCTTTCTGTCCTCTGATAACGACTGTTAATTAAATATAAATGCGATTAATCTCTATAAATAGAGACCAGTGGTAGTTCGAAGCTCAAACAGTAAGCTTCAAGGCAATACATATGGAAATGACATTTCATCTTCCTCTAAACCCATTCTCGAAGTTGTTCTAATCTTCCTCTTGCTAATTTGTAAGTTATTCCTCCCGAAACTGAGGGAAGGGCATTTCATACGTTATCATTAGTAATTTACATCAAGATCCTGCGTATTTTTGATAAATTCGTCCTTAATTTTTTGTTTTAAATATTTGAAATTTGAGACAACAATTTCAAAGTGTTACAAAATGTAAATTTTGTAAAAATGTAATTTTTTTTACATTTTTTCATTCAAGGTAAGATTTCTTGAATTTCATCAACTCATTATACTTTTTACTTTCTACATTCAATTTCATCCAATCCTCATTTTTCTCACCTAAATCCTGCCTATGACAAATAGAGAAACAGAGGGAGTACTATTTTCCTCTTTATCGATTGAAGTTTTTAAACTTTGACTATATATTTTAATTATACATACATATATATATATATATATGTATATATATAAGCAACAATATCATCATATTTGATATTATTAAATTCATCGTAACAAGTAGTTTCTAAATATTAATATTTTATGACATGTTATTATACATAGCTAAAGATATTAATAGTAATATAATATGTGTGTGTGAGACCGTGGAAAAATTACGTGTGTAATAGAAAGATTTACTGCAGATTAGTAACCAAACTTGTGTAGCTTTGCCAGGATTGAAAAGCGAATCCAGCAATGCAAGAAAATTGTTGCAGAATAGCTGTCTCCTGACACAATGTACTAAGAGCATGTATAATGGGGCTCATTGTTGGGCTCAAATTTGGAAGTTAAGTGAATTTGAGCCTGAAAATTCTCATAATGGGGCTCATTTTTGGGCTCCAAAAACTTGAGCCCAACCTGTTGTCCCAAGCTTTTGAGCCGGGTCTTGGTCTGACCGTCTGACCAGCCCACGTGCTCCCTGTCTGCTTCCAGCTTTCCTCCAGCGAATATGTTGCCATTGTCTCGCACGTGTCCGTCCAAGCCTTCTCCACGCGTTTTTGTAATGTTTCGGTCAACCGCCTGCGTTGATTTTTTTTTTGTAAATGTAGCCGTTGGCCACGTGGGCCAACGGCTATATTAGCACGAATGCCTCTCTTTTTTTTTTTGAAAAATTCAGAATCAAAATTTTGCAATGTTCTATTATTTTTTTATTCTACTCAATTTAATATTTTTGCCTATAAATAGGGCCAAATAAACCCAACATTTTCACACTTCTTTCTTCCCAAATTTTCTCCATTCATATCTTCTTCTTCATAATTTTCTCATATAGTTGTCTCCATAATTCAATTTTATTTCCATAAATTGAAATGGAATCACGACGAGTTTCAAAAGGTAAAGATAAAGTCATTTTGAAATCTTCTTCTTCCGATAATTTGTCGGTCATTCCTAATGTTCGTCCAAATTTTCAACAACCAAAACAAATTCAAAGACCCGCTAATTTTCCTTCAAATTTCTATATGAACTCCCCACATTCATACATGAATTTCCAAACACAGTACCAATCATCCCAAAATGCGCACACGAATTATCCTCCCCCAAGTGCATACTTAAATTCTCAAAATTTTTACCCGAATTCTGTGAGTCAAGATTTCTATTCTCCACATCTTGAGAATATCAACGAACCAGGAGCATTTTTTGAAGGAGGGAGGGGTACATTTGGTCAAGTTGGTAGACCATCCGAAGGCCACGATATTCCGCATGGTATGTCACCGTAATTTTTTTTTACTTATTGTTGCTCCCACATTTATTTATATACTGTAGCATATGTAAAATAGTTCATTTCAAATAGTTTATGTAAATAGTTTTATTTGAGTAACCAATTTAAAAGTGTAAATCACGTGCAGAATTTCAAATATGAGTATTTTTAATTTATGCTCTGTATATAATTTACCATGTGTAATTGCCATATGTATGCACGTACTAAACTATTTCAAATTAGTATGTGTAAGTGTTAGTGAATCTAAAATAATGACTTCCTTTGTTTGGATAATGCAGTAGGTGACGAAGACGATGAAGTCGTAGAAGTATCTGTGAGGAAAGACAGAAGATGAAAGCCTCTAAATTTGTGAGATGGACCGATGAAGATGATAACACTCTAATCAGCGCCTGGTTTGAGCACTCCACCGATGCTATAGTCGGTACCAGTCAGAATGCGGGTGTATTTTGGAAAAAAATACGGATGAGATGAATGAATACAGTGAAAGAGGTACGAAGACAATGAAGTCGTGCAAGTCTAGGTGGCAGAGAATTTCACACGACATAGCCAAGTACGTGGGACGTGAAAGCAAAGCCATGCGCCATTACAATCAACGCGGCAGTGGTGGTAGTGAAGGTGACATTCAGGCTATGACATAGAAGTTGTTCACGGATGATGGTAGCAAATCATTCTCATTCTATCATTTCTATACTGTGTGCAATGGGCACCCTAAATTTATGGTACGGTGTGTCCCGGGCGATGTATCCTCACCACGAACGTCCACAGTACCCTTAACTAGCAATGAATGCGGTACACCAC
>JAULKK010000009.1:3535647-3550352 GCA_032355705.1 Rubia peregrina
GGGGGGGGGGGGGCGGGGGGGGGGGGGGGGGGGGGGGGGGTGGCGGGGGCTGAGATGAACAGTATACCCTACCGTCACCCGCTCGCCCCCCTCTAAATCCGCCACTGCTTGCGAGATAACTGATCCCGACGGAGGCAAAGAGTCTTGCCCGGCCATGAACAGATGATAGTCCAATATGGCTTAGATGAAAGCTTGCCAATGTGTCCCATTTTCCTAATCATATGAGGTCTTCAATCCATCTTCAAGGTTTTGCCGATTCCCCATGTTTGGTACCGCTTCATGCATTGTTACGCCTGTTGATGACGCCATTGTGGTTGTCGGCCCCTCCATCAGCGACGTATCAAAATCTACCTTGTTGATAGATCTTTTCCAGCAACACATCTTGACTTTGCTTGTTTCTAATTTTTTCGAGTTTTAGTTTTACAGGCGTCAACCATTGAACAACGAATCTGACTGTAAAAAAATTGTGTCTCATCTTGCATTCTAATTGATGTAGAGTGAACACCAAATTAAGTGTCGATCCTCGTCTATTAATCGATGATCCCTGGTGTGCCGGGAGGAATACTCTCTACGACACCTCATAGAAATCTAATTTATAACCTCTATCAATTTTATTACTCTCTTCGTTTCATTTCAAGTTGAAACTATTCATTTAGTCAAAACTATTCATTTAGTCAAAACTAGTCAAGTTTAACCGTAAAATTGAATCGCTATATAAGTATAATATTATTGATGATACCATATTAGATTTATTACAACATATATTTTCATAATATTAACTTTTCACAAGTTATAACTATCATCTGTAAAAGAAATTAATGATCAAATATTTTTCAATCAATCGCTAATAGTCAAAGTTTGCAGATTGAAATGAAAATACAAAACTCACTGACACGCATCTATTGTACTGGTGAAGTTCAAATTTTGTTAGGTTTACATTGTCTAAAATTTCGCCAATGACATGCATCTATCCCAGCTCAAACGTTTGGTGGTGGCCAAATTTTTCCGAACAATTCCTCCACCCGCTTCGCTTGATTGGTGTAGCCTTCCATTCCTGCAGTGAGAAGCTCCACAGCAGCAGGCCCCATGGCTGAGGAAAAGCTATACTGGTCCCACTTCACCAGCTGAAAAAAGAGCCGATAATCAATGGAGCTAGTAGTTTTAAAACACAATTCATATAAGTGGAGCTTCAAGTAAAGCAGCTAGGAATTAATATGGTGAAAAGTGGTGGCAGAATTCGGGGTGTGGTTTAATGTACAGTTCTACCGAGTTCTGAATTTCAGATTAAGATGATTTAGGTCTTACTGAAATGCATTCACAATTGTTTCATTTGAAACCTTCCAAAAACTATGATGATCCCCCTAAGAGGAACAAAAAAAATGTAGAGTAGAACTAATAGCATGACACTGTTTACTGGTCATCTCATTCTCAGTAGAGAAAGTGATTGCCATGAGAAAAAAAACATTTCATTTCTGAAATTAAAATGTTGCACTAGAGGAATTATTGTAGTGGTATAGAATGTTTTTAAGAAAAAGTTGCACTGGATTTGTTTTTCTTTTTATTTGTCATCATTTCAGAACAGAGTTAGATTCATATAAATTTGTTGAAACTGTACCTCTTCTGGGCTAAAATTGTAGGCAGCAGCTGATTGTTGGGATAGCCTTTTGACAAGAGAGTATTTCTCATCAGGAGGAGTTACAGACTCCTTGAGAGACTGCAATATCTTCAATGGTGTAATAACATAATCAACACTGCAACAATTTAAAAAGAAGCCTTCAGTTCCAGGAATATTCGAGGAATTATATGCAAGAAATACCTAACAGAGTTCGTAATTTACCCCAATAGGTTGAAAACATCCTGTTTGTTCCGAATTGCTGCAGCCATCAACTTTGACTTGTATCCATGTTTGTGAATGTAATTGTAAGCCTTTGTAACCTGTGATGTCACACTACATATCAACTGAGGCTCAACACACATCCCTTGCTATGTTCATCTATTTGTCAACTGATTTTAGAGCACATAGTGTGGGAGTTCTCATCTCTCTACCATATCACTACTCCTCATCAATTCATCAAAAGATAAGCTTCAAAATCATCTGTCAATATCTCCTTTTCCTAATTTGGGTGGGAGACGGGCCGTGGGGTGGTTCAGTAATGCTCATACTGCAGTTTCTTTTGTCAAATGTCTCTTTTTTGTTGCAGCAATCTTATTCTCGTAATATAGATCTTATAATCTGGATCTTTTTCAGGAATCCAAGTAAAGCAATTGGAAAAAAAATAAAGTCAACTAACCAAAGCCAATCCAGGATCTTCTCCTCTTTTAATAGCACTTTCTATTTCAGGATCACCATTGTGGTTTCGGGACCAGTCCTGTAAAACACATATAAATCTTTTCACAACGGAGGTAATTTTTTTTATAAACCTCTGGATTATGCTTTTAGGTAAAACTCACCCGAAGGCGTCCAACAAAAATCTGAATTACAGATGCACCAGCTTGAGCTGCAGCTGCTGCTTGACAGAAACTGAATATGCACAGCCATGTAGATTTTTAAACAAGTAATAAGCTACCCAGACAATGATTGGGGATAGATCATCAGCCATGAGCTTGGTAAAGGTCAGAAGTACATTGCTAGTAGTATGAAACGCTGATCAAGAATTTTCATCAACTTCGCAGAAAACTGTTATTTTATTAATCCAAGAGTTAACAAAAAAGTAGAACAGTACAATGATGCTACTAGTAACATTTTTCGTAAGAAGAATGAATACCAGTACAGTGGTTAGATCACCTGTGCTGGTTCAGAAGAATAAAGAATGTCCATTCTAGTCTCTAGGCCACAATAGAAGTAAATACTAACACTACTTGAAACAAATGAAGCATGCTTCTGAAAACTGATTTTGAAAGTAGAAATATGTTAAGCTAAAAATACTGAAAACAAATTAGTGAAACTACTTGAGTTGTCACAGCCAAATTAATTCATATATTGCCAAGTGGTGAATAACAAATAATGGCACACATATAGGAAAGGGCAAAGAACCTGCAATTTTATACCTGTAAACAAATGTCAAATGAGTCTGTATTCCCTCAGATTCGAGTAAACTAGAAGCCTCAATCCCCTAAAAAGGGAACATGAAAGGGAAAAATGAGTGAAGAACTTAGAATCAGATATCCCTATTATATAAGTACTACTTCAGTTTCTAGATTGTCTTTCTTTCACCTGCCAAGTAGAAGGGATTTTGAACAGCAAGCGCTCTGGAGGGACTTGAACGTCATCATACATTTTTAAGAGGTCATGGACCTAACGAGAGTCAGGAAGCAACATAGAGTAAAATTTTGATCAACATAAAATCTAAAAATATAATCAATAATAAAATAGTTGGGCTGGTGAGATGGGTTAATTACTATGACTAAAAAGCCTTCCTATGAAAACTGCTGAAAGTAAGAAAAGCCAAAGAATCAAAACAACACATACAATTCATCTTCCAGTATATCTAACATATGCTCAACAATGTTTTCGACTGGAAAAGAGTCGAGGAAAGGACACTCAGCCATGAAAACTAGAGGAGGATTTTAAGATTTTCACCTTACGAACAATGCCATGTGTATCATATGCAAGACGAGCATCAACTTCAGTAGAAACTCGACCAGGCACCAACTTTGCCAGATCACTGCCGACATTTACTAGGGCCTGTAAATAAAAAAATCAACAGGTCTCGAAAATTTCTTCCAGTTAATCAGTAAAAGCCACAACACTGCAGAACAGGAAGAACCAACCTTGTTAAAGAAACACGACATGCGGTCTGACCCCTCTAATCCATAGCACACTGAATCTGCCAATGCAGTATCGACAGCACTCTGCGGCCAGAAAGAACATTAATTCATGAAAGAAATAATAGAGTAGTAAAAAATAGCTCGTGCAACTATAACAAAACCAGTTGTACGAAAAACAATCATATTTTCAGATTTCAACTAAAACGACTTTCCTTTTTAACTGATTCCATTAGACATAATAACTCATGTTCAATTCAATTCCCCTACAACAATATACATGAATTTGCATCTTACAACTTCCAGAAGCCACAATACAATACAATTAAGTGCTAGCTAACACTTATCTACAAGGGGACATAAACAAGTGCCTCTACTTAAGTGTTGTACAATACACATTCATCGATCACTAACTAAGTCGGAAAATACAAATTTGTACTAAACTACCGGTAAATTACCTTGAATTTAGTATCCGGAAGGCTGCAAATTCCTAAAAGCAGAGAAGAGCTCACAGTGGCAGCAGTTGGAGGAAACCTAAAAAGTAAAACATTTTTAGCGTTCTGATAGTGAAAATATTCACTCACCAGCTCAAATTTATTAGGTAATAATTCCCCCATCCCATCGTTTTAACATATATTTTTCTGTAACTATTTTCAAAACGTTTTTGACCACTAATAATTAAGTTCATACTTAGAGAATACATGTTACAACCATACTAACATACTGACAGTATCTAACATGGTTATATTAATACTCATATAGTAATGGAAAATCATCACAATAAATAAGACGATAACAGTGGGGCGGAGGAAGTACAAAGGAAATCACCTCTCAAAATCATCGAAAATTACAGTATCAGGAACGATCTCACTGTGACTCGTCACGGCATCCAGCTCAGTGGTTAAACCTAATTTCATCAGCTCCAATTACATCAAATGCATATTGAATTTTTTTGGGGAAAAAAACTGCTATGGAGTACCAGTATCGAGAGAAGAAGAAAAACCAGCGGAAGCGCGGATTAGAGGAAACGATCGATTAGCTGTGAAGGAAACCTTCGGCTTCGAATGCTGGACGCCAAGCTTCCACTTATTATCCTGCAGATTAATTTCACAGAAACATTTGCATGTTGAGATCGAGAACGAATTAAAACGGTTGAATTAGAGAACAGAAAACTGCGGCGGACCTGAAGAGCTGAGGATGAAGACAGAGCGGCGGCGAAGGAGGAGGAGGAGGGCGGAGAATATAAGGAGACTGTCAACATTTTGTTTCTTCTTCCGATCAACACGCACTCGACTGTGAGCTGTGTGTGGTGTTGTTGAGTTACAGTAGCTGGATCGTTCTATTAAATATGTGCACGCGAAATGGACAACTTTTTGTGCGAGAGTTACAAGATTAAACAGCACGGATAAATTCACAATTTAAGAAGTTACTTTGCTGGCTGCATCCTCCTGACCCCACCTAGCATACTTCTTCTTTAAAAAAAATGCATTTACGTCCCTCGGTTCTGTGCACATATAAACTTCAATTTTTTAAAAATTGCATTAGTGCTCGAGTGACATTTGAAAAATTAGTCAACTTAAAGGAAATGGTTGTTTTTTCCTAAAGAAAAAAATTAAAAATTAGAAATTAATTTTATATTTCGCCCCATATCTTAAATATGTTCGAGTAATCCGACACAGAAGAGGAAAATCTGCAAAAATTAGGATTGGAAACAAGAAATAAATCTCGCCCGGCTAAGTCACGGATGAAGAGTTTCGAATCCTAGTCAAGATCGTGTTATTTTTGGATTCAAAATTTTGACACAACATTTTTATATCGATGTTAAAGAAGGGTGAGACTCACTTCAGTGGAGAGTAAAATGGTCCTTACCTTTTAAAAAATGATTGAAGTTTATTTTGGTAATTTCAATATTGGCCAACGCCTGAAAATAAAAATAGGTTAACATCGGACTCGGGTATGAGAGTTATCAGTTTTTAAGTCAAAGATAATTCAGGGGTACATGTGCACTTTTAAAAAATTAGGGGTATATGCACAATAACCAAGAAATTGGAGGGACGTTAATGCATTTTACCCTTTTTTGAAGAAAATAAAATTTCATTTCAGGGTGTTGGAAAACGTGATATGAGAAAAACAGGAGGCAATGTCCAAATAATCATTTCTAAGCTATTCGTCTAAGCGTATTTCGCAAAAGAGTGGGCAGCAACATTCTGATTTCTCGGGATTCAGAAAGGGCCATGTTTTGTAGGATCAAGTTGGGGACTTCGTAGAAGCGTCGAACATAGAACTAGGGGTGTTAAAAAAAAACTGGAAAACTGATAACCGATCAAAATCGAACCGGTATTTAATTCAGTTTACCGGTTAATTGGTTTCTTTATCGGTTATGGTTATCCGGTTATGTCAGTTAATCGGTTTCTTTATCGATTTTATTATTTGGTAATTGGTCTAACCGGATAACCGGTAAGAGATTTTATAGTATTATAATTAATTCATTAAACTTTGGCTTTGATCATAAACCCAATAAAAAAACTTTAAATTACTAACCCAAATTAATTATTTTTTAAACTATATATTATTAACCCATATATCTTTAAATAATAATTATGTCCAAAGCAAATAATTATGCAAAAAAAAAAGTCGATGTATCTTATAATTGTGTCCAACACCAATAATTATCGATGGGACACAATTTTAATATTATATTAAAAAATTATTCAACTCATACGCAACACAATTATCCAATTTCTAAAAAAATTACCTTATATTCCAAGTTTTATGGCTCTAACTACTAATCAATATTAATATGGATTTATATTTTTAATTTTAAATGAATGATATATATGAGAACCGGTAATAACCGACACATCAACCGAAATCGATACTAACCGAATCGGTAAAACCGACAACATTATCGGTCGGTTATTCCGTTCCTTCTAAAATTTTATAAACCGATAGAAATCGAAACCGATTAACCGTCTAACCGACAAATCGACCGGTTGAACACCCCTACATAGAACAGAAGGTTCCAAGTCCCCCTTACCACACTGATTACGTTCAAGGCATCACCAACAAAAGCAACATCTTCTATGGACAATGAGTGTGCCAAGTGTATTGCTTCCTCCAGTGCTAATGCTTAGCAAGAGTCGCATCCGTAATACCTTATGCGCCTAGAGATTGCATGCATGAAGTTACCGTCTGCATCCAACGCCAAAGCTCCTAGTCCAGCACCTTCGGTTGCTAATCCAGCATCAAAGTATACTTTAATTTTGGATTCTAGTGGTCCAAGAAATGCCCCTGGTTGTAGTGCTTTCAAAAGTCTCTCCGACCACTGGTTCACTTTCGCAAATTGGACGAGTTGCGCTCCTACAGCCACAACTAAGGGGACAACATGAAGGTGTTCTCCATTGAAGACTTAGCGGTTGCGTTGAAACCAAAACCCGCTGCATATCATGACTATAAGTTCTTTGAGGCCTACCTCTTCATTCAGCAACAGTTGATGGTACCAACTTCTCCTCTATCTCTCCTTGATGTTGTCATTGTGCCATGTATACTTGTTGTACTCCCTACTTGTTGGGCGTAAGTACAATTGAAAACAGGTGGAGAGTTTAGCCATCTTCTGTGCTATATAACGGGGATGCCGAAGGAATGGCTAACATGCGCTTTTGGAGATTCGCAGCTGTAGGGAGTGAGTTCATGCAAAGTGCTTTGCGCGCTGCGAAATGTATAAGCTCCAGAGGTTCTTCCAAAAAAATTCTGGTACGTCCAGTTGCATTCCGGGGAGGTGATGGTATAGCCACCGGCGGAACTAGGGGGTGAGCCCGTGCGGCCGCCCCAGCTCGCCCGGTGAATGAAGGCTACACTGTTCATTCCCGCCCCTGCCAGTCCCGCCCAGGATCCCGCCCTAGTTCCGCCACTGGGTATAGCTCTGATCTTGAGTCTTCAATCAAGATATGATAATCTTATTTCACCATGTATTTCCCGGATGCTGAGTGATGCCACGTCCACTTGTCTCGTCCGTTTGTGTCTTGGAGCCGAATCGTTCTGATTGCATGCAGCAGTATCGTTAGGGTGGAAATGTTCATCCAGAAGGTCTGTACGCCATCGAAACGTATTCGGGTCGATCAAGTCTGCCACATGTGTTAGGTGTTGGAACAATGATTGAAAAATGGAAGAAATGAAGACAAGTTTGGTGCTGAAAAGATACAGCTTTTCTGATTTTCCATTCTCCTATTTATAGATTACAAAGTGACTTAGAAATTATTCCTTCACTAATGAAGAGCCATACTACAAGTTTCTAACTTCCATATTCTCCTACCATAACTAGCTAATACTAACTCTACTAAGGAATACTAAACAATGTGTCTTATTCCATGCTTGTAACTTTTTCAACCACCCACCACTACTAACTAGCACTAAAGGTTATTATTGCAACAGGAAATTTTTTATGTGGGGGAAAGTAGCATGTGGAGGTTAGAGACTAATCATATGTTGACATGTGTACATGTATTGGGAAGTTAATATCAGTTTTTGTTTTTTTTAATTTCTTTTACCTTTTCTTTTCTCATCATATTTGACATTTGTAGAAAATTCATTGACCTCTCACCCCCACATACTACTTTCCCCCACATAATTTTTTTCCTGATCTTGCTGGACATCGGTGGGTGGATTTTCGATTGGAAGGGTAATTTGGGGATAGGATGCGGAGATCTGGTGATTCCTATTAATTTACAATTTTATGTAACATATTAATAATTTATGTTCGTGGTACTTTTTTTTATCATCACTGAAGTCATGCTCTACAATATACAACTTTTTTTAAATATAAATTATAGAGTGCAATATTAAATACTCCAAAATTTACTTGTTTTTCCTTTACATATTAACGACTTATTATATATGTACATATAAAAATTAAAAACATCAAATTTAAAATGAATCATTATATTCTTTATATTTTCTAATTTTGCTTTGATCATCAATGCTCTTAGAACCTGACTTTTTAAAATTAACCAAAATATGAGGGAGGGTAACAGAAAATTTTAAGGGAAAAAATAATGATGTATATACTTGTAGTTTTTAATTAACATTTGTCAAAATTTTAGTGGCCCCTCACGTCTCTACACACACATATATATATATATATATCATGCTATTAGAAACTAAGGCTAAGGTAATTAATAATTTAAAAGTGTTTCTTTTGGTGCTAAAAATGCTAAATTGGACATTGCAGCACTTTTACAAGTATTACTTTAATTGATGTTACAATATATATAACACAACACTTTTCAAGATTTAGGTAACATTTTCAAAAGATTAAGTAACACTTTATAAATTATTGACATTTTCATAAGTGTTACAACTGTTTTAATTTGTAGTAGTGTCAAAAACTTTTGAGTTTATTTAGTGAGTGAATTTCACAATATAAGAAAATAATTTCTATTAATTATAAAAGTAATATGTATTTCATGAACAACTTTGTAACTTAAATTTTTATGTTTGATTGAAAATGAAAATGGAATCCATGCACTCATTCAACTGAGTGAATATGTAAATGCAGCAAATCTAATGCAAGTGAAATATGGCCAACCATATATTGAACCTATTCTTAGGTATTATCATTTCTGAATGTTGATGCACTTGGTATATTTTGTCTTAACTAAATTGTTTTTCTTGCAATACCATCTTTTGGTCCCCGATATCTATACCGCGTACATTCGGTAACCAACAAATACAAAATGATTTTTTTGGTCCCCAAACGCGATTTTCAGGTAAAGCTAATGGAAAAATTGGCCGAAAATCTATGAATGACCATTATACCCCTGAGTTAAAAAAATTAAAAAGAAGGAAAGACCCGATTCCCACTGCCCGGACCTGATTCTCCGCCACTGTCCCGCCACCCAATTTCGCCGCTGCCCCGCCACCCAATTCCGCCACTGCCTTGACCTCCTCCTCGCTGTCCTGACCTACCCGATTCCTCGCTGCTGTCTCTAGCTTCTTCGTATCCGGGTTTCCACCTCCGACTTCACGAATTGCAGGGACCTAAGGTTTCAAATTTTCGTCGGAACCTTATACTTGCAAGGTGGTTGATTCGAATTGCCAATGAGGCAGTGGTGTGAGTTGGTCTGAAGCGCGAAGTCGCTGCGCTCGAGATCCGGAAAGCTGACGTTACTCTACTGTTGCTCTGATTCGTCTAAGGCGAGCATCGTTGTCCTCGCCGCAATTTGAATCACAGAGACCTAGGGTTTCAACTTCCGGAAAGTGGTGCGAGTTGGTCGATTACAGTGGTCGGCGAGGGAGTGGTGTGATTTGATCAGAAAGGACAGTGGTTGACGACAGTGAGGGTGAGGGTGGCGTGGGTGAAGATGAAGAGAGTGGAGAGGAAGGAGAACGGCGGTGATGGACGGTGACGGTGAGGGTGAGGGCGGCGGAGATGGAGGTGTGGCCGACGACGGAGAAGCTGATCAGAGAAGAGCACTGATTTTTTTTTATTTTTTTGAATGATTTAATGCGTAAAATTATGAAAATACCCCTGGTTTTATGTGAAAACCATTTAGTCTTACCTGAAAACCACCTTTGGGGACCAAACAAATCATTTTGTATTAGTTGGTTATCGAATGTACGCGGTATTAGCATCGAGATCAAAAGATGGTATTGTGACGGGAAAACACAATTTATTCTTTTGTGTTTATGTACAAACAAATAAAGTGACACAATGTCCAAACATTGACCTCTAAATATAGTACTATTCAGGCAAAGTCTATTTTTCTAGTTATTTTTGTGTTTGGCCCTAAATACTTTAATTTGAGATTGTATTTCCTTTATCGTGAGTCGTGACCTATATCCACCTTAGTCCATTTTGTAAACACAGTCAACAAAAGCAAACCACACGCTTCGCATGTCAATCCACATATCATGCCAATCCACAGGCCCTGCAAGAAAAAATCAAATTAAACTTGTCTAACCTTTTAATTACTGATTGAATATTTAAAACGAAAATCGATAGAATCGAATAACCGTATATTCGCCCGATTTTACTAATTTCATCGCATAACTTGAACATAATTTTGTGTAGTATATAGTTTAAATTGAATTTATGTGTTGATGTAAAATATTAAATGAATGGATGAGCAAATTAGTTTTACCTTAGCATATAGTTTCAATTTGAAACCTAGCAATCCGGCGATAGTCGTGCCAATGAAATAAAATGTCCCAAAGTTGATGATCGCTGCCATATGCTGTAGACCACAACCTCTAGTTACACCTGAACAATGAAGATGAATAATATAGTAATATGAAACTGTCAAATTAAGTTCATACACATTGGCAGTAAATATAAAAAAAATTGCACTGCAAAAAGTATTTTAGCAGTGACACTTTTTTGGAATACTAGTAACAATCAAAAGCATCGCTAAAATTAGTAGTGACGTGTCTATTATGCATGTCACTAATATATTGTGACGTGTTAAAGTGTCTTTATATTTTGTGACATGAACTGATGTGGTAGTTTGGTTTAGTGACATATAATTGTGCCAGTAAAATTTAGTGACACTTAAAGACGAAGTAAATTTCATGACTTTTCCCTACTTGTCACAAAAAATATGTCACAAAAATTGCGTCACTGAAATTTCGTGACTCCTTTTTCGAAGTTTCGACACCTTTTGACAGACTTTAGACTAATTTTGAGTGGGTCTTATACGTGATACTAATAACATAAAATATAAAAATAGTTAATGCTATGAATGAGGAAGTAAGGAAATGGGAATTAGAAACTGAGGAAGTAAGGAAAATGAAGGAGCAAACCAGAAAGGATTCCTTGGATGAACTCAATGGAAATGGAGATTAGAAGAAATGGTGTCATAGCTGCAAATCTGCTGATTATTACGGGACTACTACTGAAGAAACCTGCCCATATATGGCTACCAAATCCAAAGGCTAAATCAACAACAAGTGCAAGAATCACACAGAGCTTCAGAGCTACAAGCATGGCATTCTTCGCCCTTCTAAGATTACCAGCTCCCAACTCATTCGATACCCTTGTGCTGCGTGGATCGATTGGTCGTAAACCAATTAGTTAGTTACATTTTGGCCGATATAATCATGAATTTGTGAAAATCAGGAAAATGAAGCGTATTTTGCTTTACCTCGCGTTCGCGCTGAGGCCATAAGCAATCATATAGGCAACTGCTTCTGTATTTACACTGAGAAATTGAAAAATAATAGAACGATTTCAGATCAGGTAGCATGCCATTAATTAGTCAAATAATCTGTATCTTGAATAAACTATACTCATACTTTGTAGTTGTAAATTCGATTACAATGGAAACTTGATTTGTACTTACCACATTGCTATCAGTGAAGTTGTTATTTCTGGATCTGGCATTAGCCCTGCTAATAACACAAGAATCTCTAAAGCCCAGTATTCCAAACTGTAAGAAATTCAGATCATTTGTATAAATTTATATGTGCATGTCAAAAAGCTTGAAAAGTTGCAAAAATTGGAATAAAAAATAAACTAACCAAACCATTGCAGCACAAGGCAGAGCTAGCTTTAGGGTTTTACAAACAAAATGCAATGACTCATTAGAAAAGCCATTCCAAGTGTCCTTCAATTTATTGGCATTAACAACATATAGCCCCAACATGATCACAGATATCCAGAGCGAGATCGATGAAGCCAAAGAAGCCCCCCGAAAACCAAGAGCTTTGACAAGAAGAAAGGCGATACCAATGTGAAGAACCAACGGCACCACTGAGCACACAACCAATGGTGCCACAGCAGATTGTGTCTGAAGAAATCTCAGCAAGTTTTGCAGAAGGCCATACGCAAACAACCCTGGAATCAAGAACTTCAAATACAGGCCAGCCGCCTTTGATATTTCAGGATCTTGGTGAAGCAATATCAAGATCGCATCAGAAAACCACCACAGAATGGAAATAAGAACACAGAAGAAGAATGAGATTAAGCAGGATGATTGAAGGTATATTCCCAGCATTCGATACAGTTTCGCTCCATAGCTTTGTCCACATAATGTTTCTAGTGCACCACTAAGGCCTACCTGAAACCATGAACAAGAACATACAACGGAGATTCCAAGAATGAGTTTTCTTACATATACAGAAGACAAACACAATCACTACAAGAAATTTTGTCCCGAAAAAGGTAGTATTTTGAGACAAATTATTTTTTGTTCATGATACTTGAAATTTTGCCCGGAAGATGATTGAATGATTATGATTACCATCAAATCTAGGCCGGTGACACAGGACCAAGAATTAGCGAGATTAGAGGCTGCGAGTTCGAGTTCTCCCAAATGGCCGGCGAACATAACAGATGTTACAGGGATCATGTAATAGGCAACGCTACTGAGGATCATGGGCAGAGAAAACATTATCTGGTTCTTGGCTTCTTCCACGTCCAAAATATTGCTCCACCACAGCGGTTTCCGGCGGAGATCAGCCACCAAATCATTGTTTCTGGTCTCTGTCTCGTTACCTGTATTGATCATGTTGGAAATGGCGGTTCTTGATTTGGAGTTCAGTTTTGTCAATGCCCTTCTCTGTTTATTCTTAATTCTGTTTATTCTTAATTCTGATCAGCCACCAAATTTTGTCAATTCTGAATCAATTTGGAGTATTTTATTGTATTGTTTTTATGGAGGCGATATTTTTTGAATGTGGCATACGCCACTCGGCCACTGTGAGAGTTCTTGATTCAGAATTTAAGAAGGATGCATGATTGGAAACTTAAAAGGCAAAGTCTTGGGAAAGAAGAAAAGGTAAAAGGTATTAGTTGCAATATTAAAACTTTACTATGCTGTAGTAGTTATAAAATTTATAATCCAATTCATGCAATCCAAAAATTTTATCTTCATTTCTTCTATTTTACACTTTAAACTTTGGTCTTTCCATGACTTATGGAAAGACCGTCTTTCAAGAGACGGACTCAATGTAAAATTGTTTAAATGTATAATATAACAAAATCAAACCCTATACTCAATCAATAATACTCACTTCATCCCAAATAACACTGCAACACAAAAATATCTTGTCTATAAGATCGCCTAATATATCAACCCAACATCTATAGGAACTCACGATAATGGAACGTTTATAAGATGCTTTTTAAAAACGTTCTATAAATGGAAACGTCTCAATAGATGCCTATTGAGACACATTTTAGAGTCCTAATAAGGCTTTTGTTATAGTGTAAAATTGCACAAATTTTTATCTCAGTCTGCCATGAATGTGTTCAACAGATTTTGTTAAGAATACGAATCTCACGAGGTATCTATTAGCCCGAAAAGATATATAACAAAGACAATGTGAAGAAGATAAAGGAAATAATGAACACAAGAATTTACGTGGTTCGGTCAAATTGACCTACATCCACGGTCGGAGGAGACCGGAAGCTTCACTATATGTGGAGAGAGTATTACAAGGTTTTTGCCTACCACCTATGAAAGAATTATGTGAAAAAAATATAAAGAAGAAGATTTTGACTTCTACAACTACAAAGGAGAGCTAAAGGGAGAAGAAAGCAAGTAGCAAAGGAATGCTATGCTTGAGGTGTGTTTGAAACTACTAAATTCATCGCCTATTTATACTACTCCAAGTTCACTAATGTCCAAGAGCCCTCAAACCACATTTATCCTAAAATTCCAAGAAATCCTCCTTCCTGCTTCAAGCATGGATTGACAGTTCTACAAATTAGAGCTATCGTAACATTTTTTTGCAACACTTATTTAAAATGTTACAATAATTTATAAAGTGTTATTTACAACTTTGAAAAATGTTACATAAATATTAAAAAGTGTTATCTAAATTTTAAAAAGTGTTACATTTGATCTAATGTAACATCGCCTTACCTAATACTTGTAAAAGTGTTACAATAGGTTAAAGTGTTACAATAGCACCTAAAGTAACACTTTTACAAGTATTACCTT
>JAULKK010000009.1:3584442-3601746 GCA_032355705.1 Rubia peregrina
CAAAAGAACACCAAAAACCAAGAGTGATGATCCTCCTGGGCAAAAAGATGAGTCCATTATGTGCACAATGGAAGAGCATGCAGGATCTTTTTCCCCAAACTTCAACAGCATTTGAAAAATCATTTATAGCAAGAGCAGAATGAGTGATGCACCAAAAAATTTGATCCCTCATTAGAATGATCTCCCAGCAAGGCTAAGAGGTCAAACACAGTTGTGCAGAGTCTTTAGCTGAGCATTACAACATCTCCAATAGTAGTAAACCATTGTACCTGCAATAAGACAACTGAAATCAGTAGCTTCCATTCAATGAGCAATTATAATTGTAGGTATACCCATCTGATCAAGTCTAATTAAACCTTGTACAACATTTGACAAGGAATTAAATGAGAGGTGGGAACTAGATCTAGCATGAAGACACGATTTGGCTACAACATCAGCCACTTGATTGGCTTGTCTATGTCCATGCATTAAAATAATATCTCTCAGAAGCAAGTGTATTTCATCAGTTGGAACAATTTCCAGTGTGCAATTATAGGGATCTAAGCAGAAGAGATTGCATTAAGGTAGTCTGATTCAATACAAATATGGACTGAATAGTTTGCACACATATGAAGAGCAAATTGAATGGCCTTAAGTTCTGCTTCTAGGGAGGTTTCAGCATGTGTAAATTTACTATAAGCAGAAATAAAGGCACCTCTGTTATCTCTGATGATCATACCAAGTCCACACATGTAGACAAAGAACACCAAGCAGCATCAACATTCACTTTAACCCCTATACATGGTTTATTCCAAGTAATTTTCAAAAACAAAATTGGCTTAAGTGGAGATTTAATCAGAGGGAGAAAAGAATGATCAGCAATGCTTAAGTCAAACACAGATTTGACAAAGACTGGTTTAGCACTAAATGAGTAGAAAATATGTTCTTTTATCTGACACAGTACTAAACCAATCGAAGGGGTCACATTCTCATATAGGTATTTGTTCCTCACTTTCCATAGGATCCAGCATGTAATGGAGGGAGCAATTTTAATGATCAGAGAATGTAGAGAACTGAGGCCAGTATAAGTAAGATAGCATGACAGTCTTTCCCATATGGAAGTAAAACTTCTATCACTAATTCCCATGAATGCATGAACTGTCTTCCACACTTTTATTGCAAAAGAGCAAGAACTAAAGAAATGATCTAAAGAATCCTCAGTCTGATAACACATGCAACATCTTGAAGGCAAATGGAAACTCATCTTTCTCAAAACATTATCAAATGGAAGGTATGAATTAATCAACTTCCACATGAAAACTGAGATCTTCTTTTGAAGTCTAGGGTTCCAAAGATGGTTAATTGAAGCTATATTACCTCTTTGTACTCTGAGAAGCTGATAAGTAGATTTAAAAGAAAAACTTCCCTTTTTGTCTGGTTTCCATATTAACCTGTCCTGCCTATGTGTTGCCAGTTTAGCACCCTGTAAAAGAGAGATTGCATCAGTAGATAGAAAAGGGGAGATTCTGGGGAGAAGAATTGGCCTGTTAGTGATAAACTCAGCCACAGTACAATCAGATGGAATATCTACAAGAGTCTGATCACAGAGATCAATAAGAGGGCCTAAATCTAACCAGTTAGATGACCAGAAATTACAAGAACCTGTACCAACTATGACTCTAGATTGAGACTCAGCCCAAGCATTTACAAAACATATTCTTTTCCAGTTGGGTGAGGTTCTAAATGAGGGGGGCAGAGAAGCAATAAAATGAGTCCATAGAGCCTCAGCATTTTGATATTTCCACCACAATTTAACTGAGCAAGTATTGATAATGGTGGAGATTGATCTAAAACCTAGGCCATTTTGGGTTACAGGAAAGCAAAGTGCATCCCATTTCCTCCATGCCCTTTTAGGTTTAAGATCATTCACCCCCCAGAAAAATTTACTCAATTTCCTTTCAATAGTGGTAATGACTTCCTTAGAAGGTTTTAATACAGACCAAATATGCTGAGGAATAGAATAAATGCATGACTGAATCAGTGTGATCTTGCCCCCAGTAGAAAGCCACTTATTTTTCCAACTATTTAGCCTATTGTCTATCTGTTCTATTAGAGGTTGGAAAAATATTTTCTTTGCAAGGCCAGTAAAAATGGGCACACCCAGATACTTAAATGGAAAATTACCAATTTTCATGCCAAGAATCCTCCTAATATTGTTAATACTCTGAACAGAAGCATGTTTACCAACAAAAATATCACTTTTACTGTAATTAATCTTTTGGCCAGTAGTTTCTTCAAACTTAGATAAAAAGGCTTTAAACCTTATCAGAGTTTGATTACTGGCCTTAAGAAAAACCACAGTATCATCAGCATAAGAGAGGTGTGAAATCTGAAGAGCATTTCCAGGAAGATCATAATATGCTAATTTACCATTTTGAAAAATAAAAGACAAGCTTCTAGTAAATGCTTCTGAAAAAATGTTAAACAAGAAGGGAGAGAGTGGATCACCTTGTTTAATACCTCTTGTTGATTGAAAAAAACCAACAGGCTTACCATTTATCAAAATAGAAAACCATGCCTGTGACAAGTTCTTCATGATACTAAAAATAAATCTAGCATGGAAACCAAATTTAGAAAGCACACAGTGTAAGAATGACCATTTAACTCTATCAAAAGCTTTCCTAAGGTCCAATTTAACTAAACAGTTTGGGTCCTTATTTTTCCTATGCAAGAATCTGACCATTTCTTGGAGGTAGAGAACATTGTCAGAAATGTCTCTGCCTTTAAGAAAGGCAGTTTGCTGTGGAGAAATGATCCTAGGCATTAGGGGTTTAAGTCTTTCCATAAGCACCTTAGAACAGATTTTATTAACCACATTAGAAAGACTTATGGGCCTATAATCATCAAAAGAAACAGGGGTATCCTTTTTAGGTATAATTGTGATCCATGTACTACCGATACCCCTAGGAATGTTTTTTGCAGACATAAAATCATGCACATCAGCCAGTGAATCATTGGAAATGACATCGCATGATTTAATGTAAAATTTGGCTGTGAAGCATCTGTCCCTGGACTGCTATTTTTGTATTCAATACACAAAGTATGTTATCAAACTTCTCACAAAATTAACTATACCATTGATACTCCAGAGCTTACTAGATATATATATATATATATATATCAAGGTGTCAAAAACTACCTTGGAAAGCATCAATTTGCATTTTTGAGAATGATGCTTGCACAAAACAATCAACCTAATCCTAGTTTGTCATATCGTAGATGGATTAAGTAAATATTTTAAAAAAATTATTCACCATCATATAGAGCGTCCAACTCTCACGTACATCCTCCAAAATTTTGAAAGGGCATGGTCTTTTGTCCTTGGGAAAATACTAACACATTTAGTAATGAATAAAAAGGTTGGTCATAGAAACAATAGGTGAGAATATAGGGATACCTTTTGTAGATCAAACAAATTCTCCTTCACCTGCGAGACAAAATCCTTTATAAAGCGCATACAATAGTAACCGCTTTCCCATGGGGCCTATTTTTTATGCTATTTATTCGTACAAATTGTTCAAAAACACACAATCCAATGTCTGCTAAAAATTTTCATTAATTCATTATCATCCCGTAGTCCTTAATAGAATACAAACAAGATTAAGGCAGCAAGTAGAGTTGACTCAGCTCTCATAATAAAGAGTGATATTTATCAAATTTCTTTTAGCATCAACCGGTTGCTCGGGTAGGCCAAATGCTTTTCCATCACAACATGATCATGTTTCATCTTTATTGGGCAAAGACCACCCTAAATCGTACTTGTCCAACGACACATATCCGACATCAAATGCAATGTTGGTCCAAATCTATGCCTAAACTAAGTTTATAAATGGCATCACCCACTAATTGATCCTACCTCCTATGAATAGACTAGACTTGTGTGACTTTGCATATTCACCATTTTGTACTCAATTTTTGGAAAATTTTGGACTTTTACAACTATAAACCACTAATAACCACTAACAACATAAACATTTTCCAAAATAAATGAAACTAAACTCAAGCTTAAGCACACTTTTTACCCGTGTATGGGAACATGGCGTACTATACGAGGAACTTCCATCCACACAAATGTGTTTAACATATGAGAAACTTTTCAAAGACGGGTATATAATAAGATCGAGGTACAACACCAATACAAAAATGTGATGCATTTGGTTCAAACTACAAAATGTGTATGTCATGAATTTCATGTTCACATTAAAAAAAATGATGAAAATGAAAGCTTTACCCATCAAATAACCGCCATTAGCAAACTTACACACGTGGTACACATAATCATTTGAAAAAATTAGATCTTTAATGTAACCATACTACCATATATGTATAGTCTATAATCTAAAATGAAATAGATGGAATATCTATCACATAGTAATAATCAGCAATCATTCAATAATAAATCCCTAACAACATGATCAAATCAAGTTAGAAAGTTGGAACATAACCACAATTTTGATTCATGGAATTCCTTCCCATGGGAACATCTTCCTTTTCCCTTTGTTTATCCATTTGGCTTCTATGGTGGTGGAAGATTTGGGTGTTTTTGTTGGTTAATTTGTTAATGAATAAAGGAAATTATGAAGAAGAAATTTGGGTTCTTGCCGGGGGGGAGGGGGTATTTTTGGCAAAAATATTCTTCTTCCTAAGTATGGTGCAATAATATATTCTCCCGCCAGATATGTGATGTCGCATTGCACTTGTTACATGTCGATCTTAAATTGTTAGGTTTATTATTGGGACAAAATCTGCCCAACAGGTCCCTATCATATGAAAGTTCGATGTCGCAGACGTGTTGACCCATTGTTGTGTTGTACAATGTATTTCATTATGATGGTAATGATATGGGTTCAATGGGATATAAAGGGCATGTGTGTGGAACAAATAGCCCATTACACATGAAAATACAATGTCGCCCACATTTTGGTCAATCCTTGATAAAAGAGACATCTAACGCGACGTTGCATTCTAGGGCTTTGATAGGTTTTCCTTTCTAAAAAATATGTTCTATTGGTTTCACATGGATTCAATAATAAGCAAAATCATAGTGAACATTAATTCATTGTCAAGGTACAAACATTACCCTTTTGACAGTTAAAATTGATAAAGGTCAGCCCAAATTTTGTTAAATCCTTGATAAAAGAGACATATAACGCGACGCCACATTTTAGGGCTTTGATATGTTTTCCTTTCTAAAAAAATATACTATCTATTAGTTTCATAGGGATTCAATAATAAGCACAATCATAGTGAACGTTAATTCATTGTCAAGGTACAAACATTACCCTTTCGACAGTTAAATTGATGAAGGCCAGTAATAGCCGATGTCAGTTCTACCAACTACGTAGGGTTTTCCGTTTAAGCCCACTAAAAGTCAACCTACATCACACGAGTGAAAGTGTTTGAACAATACCAATTACAGTGGTTCAATGTTTTCATTGTGAAACATAGTTGATTTCATTCGAGGCCAAAAGAGATACTAGTTATAACAATTACATACGGTTTTCATTATAATCCAAGTGATATTCAACCATATTACACAAGTTCCCATTTCACAATTTCAATTTTGATGGTTAATATTTTCAATGGCAAATCATATCCAATTACATTTTATGGAACAAGATATTACTTAGAGCATTTACATAGGGTTTTCCAATTAAGCCCACAAATAGTCAACCCTATCCAATGAGTAAAGGTCAAACAATACCCATGGCCAAAGGTTAAGATTTGTCAGTTCCATACATATCCAATCTTATTGGAGGCCAAAAGATACCAGCTTTAAAAATTACATAGGGTTTTCCTTAAGAATCCATAGATAGTCAACCTTATTACATGAGTAAGGGTTTGACAGTTACCTGCTCGAAGGTTAAGAGTGTTGAAGGCCGGTCATAGCCAATGTCATTTGGGGCTAAAACATATCTAATATAATGATTACATAGGGTTTACATTGTAAACCGACGGATTATCAACCATCTTTATACACGAGTAAGGGTTTTTCAAAATCGGACGTAGCCAGGTCCAATTTTTTTCATTACTCCAATATGTTTATTATTTATTTGAGAGAAAATGACTTCAGTGGCCCATTAAGTATCAACATCATTCACCTTTGGCACCTTAAACTTACAAAACAGGTGAGTTGTAGCACTTCCATCTGGTCAATCTGCCAAACATGGTCAAAGAGTTAATTTTAAGAGCAAAATGGTCATTTTCCCTATTCCTTTTTCAATTTTTATTTTCCTTCCCCCTTCCTGTTTCCCCTTCCCTCTCTCGACTCCACTACCTCACTATCCCACCACCTCACTTCAATTCACCACTGACAGCCCCATACTTCACATCCTTCTCGCTCCCAACTCCACCACCCCACTTCTAGCTTTTGACTCCACCTCGCCGCAAAAAGCTTAGCAACTTATCCTCAAAACCCTAACCGCCACCGAAGATGAAAAGCATTTCCATTCTTACTTATTTCAATTAAAAGTGCCATCTATGCCTGAATTAGAGGAACGAAAGGATGGTTCAGGGATAAATAGAGGTTGTCAAAATCTACCTGGATGGAAGCGGGGTTCAAGTCCACGGTGGTGCCGGTGGCGGGAAGGGATGGTGGTGCGAATAAGCAATTAGGCGGTGGTGCACATATTTTAATGAGAGATTCATATGTTTGTGGTGTACACTTAGTGTTCAATGTATATGGTGTACGCTTATTGCTTCAGATTGATTTTAAATATTTCTAATGTTTATTGCTTGAAAGAAGATGGCATCAATGGATTAAATAGAAAAACACACATGAAATTAATGCTCAAATGGATGAGGGCCAAAATATGTTCATGCAGTCATGTAGCCTTGTTGGCACTGGCAAAATATTTTTGCTCATGACTCATCCTGAAGAGTCTAATGTATTCAGGTTACAAAAACCTGAGATGAAGAGTTAAAACAACCACACTGTATGATGAAAGAATGTTAGACAATCAGGTGAATGTAGTCCTTCTTTGAATAGGATAATCCGCAAAGCGGGGTTGAAATCAGTGGTGGTGCCAGAAGTGGAACGGAGTGGTGGTGTGATTTGGCGATCTGGTGGTGGTGTGAATCAGCAAAGATGGGTTCGCGTGGTGGTCCCTAGATGGATGGAGAAAAATCCAGTGGCAGAGTAGAGGGTCTCAGGTGGCAGGTTTTAGGTGGTTGAGGGCAGTTCCCGGTGGTGGAGGGCAGTTCCCGGTGGTGGAGGGCAGTTCCCGGTGGCTGTGGCGAAGGCTTCAGACGGAGGGAGATTGATTGGGAGGGGGGAAGGGGAAAGGATAAGGAAAAGAAAAAAGAGATAAGAGACAAAAGGAAAAAAGGAAAAATATGAAATGTCACTTTTACTCTTAAAATTAACATTCAAAACCTAACTTAACGATATGACTTGAGGGAGGAGGCCCGATTAAGCCGTTTTGTAAGTTGAAGGGTCAAAAGTATTCAAAAAAGTTATAGGGCCAAAGGTGAATGATGGTGATAGTTCAAGAGCCACCAAAGTCGATTGATCTTTATTTTATTATCGATAATATTTCAATATTATCTATTTTTCCAATTAAATATTTTGGGCTTAGATTTATTGGTTTTTGGGCTAATATTCCCACAATCCCTTCTTCTGTGTTGCTACAATGTCAAAATATTTTCAATAAAGGCGGCATATAAATGCGACATCAGGCATATGTGTTTTAAGTCCACCATTCACCAGGCTTGAAGAAACAAATTTGGGGCTGCTTATCTAATTCGGCCCAGTCATCATTATATGCAAATTTTCTAATGTTTCGACCATCCCTCGTCTTTGTCGATTAGGTTGGCAAATTTAGCTAATGTGGATTCGATTCCCTATGGTCTAGGCCAAAATATATAATATTTGGGCACAACTCATTTGTGTGGCCCAAATTATACGAACAGCGACGTCGTACATGCTTTTTTTGTGTCTTTCTATGTGACATGGACTTTGACATCGCACTATCGGTTTAAACGGCAGCGTTTCATGCTTGGTAAATAAGCATCCCACCCTCAATCCACTCGCATTCCCAATCTATCTGACATTGCACTAAAACCTCCAAATTAAAGGGGGAAATGGTTGGAAAACTGTCAAATCCCTACCCCAAACTACCTTCTCAAATCTATAGAGCCCCAAAACCAACATTCATTTCAGATTCAACAGTCCATTGGCCAATTTCATCAAAAAGTGAAGAGAAAAAAATATATTATATATAAGGTAAGGACTTTGAACAAATATGATGATTCATTTTTTGCTTTAAGGACTCATGTCATTGCCCATTTCATGATTTAATAAAATTTATAATGAATGAGTTGTTGGACATTGTTTGGTGCTTAGGTTTTAGGTTTATCCATTATCGTTTTGGATTTATTTACAAGTTCATGGCTAGGGCTAGGATTTAGGGAACTGTTATGGCACTCATAATTGGTACTCATTATTGGCATAGTACCTTTTGGTGTTTTGTTGTTGATATTAGTCGTGATTATAGGTGTTTTAGGACCATTCGTGTAAGAGTCGCACACTATATTGGCTAAGTCGACTAATCGTCTAATGTCGCACATTCATACACATGAATATGCAATTTTTCATGGTGCACATTGGTCTAGTCGAAATGTTTGCGACATGCATGCAAAATTGGCCAAAAACATAACCTTCATTAATTTCTTGGTTGTTGCACTAACTGTTCCCTTGTATCTCAAATGAAGCAGATGGCTAAGAGTTCTAAGGGCATGTGCAGTGGTGGTCTCTTAATTTTAAGAGACCACTTAAGAGATGAAAATCCCCACAGTGGGGGTCTCTTAACAAGAGACCACTTAAAAGTACCTTGCTAAGAGACCGGTCAAGAGACCACTTTTGTCATGGAAGAAAGGCCCCAGCGTCAGGCCACTGACGAGGCCCATGTGCGGCTGAATTCTGTGTACAATCCTGGGACACGTGGCAGTCCCTCAATGGGCCACGTGTCCCACTCGATCAAATTTATTTTTTTGCAAATTTTGGAAATTATTTTAAACTTTTTTTTAGGAAAAAATATTACCGTTACTAAAAACAAAATTTAGTTAATTTTCGGTAACGAAGTGCGATTTAAAAAAACAAAAAAATATTTCATAAATTGTGAAAAATTGAAATTCAATTTTAAATTTCATTACGTATTGATAAATTTCACATTCAACTTATTTTGAGTGGACAAATTTAATTAGATTAAATGCTAATGGTAAAATTAATGAGTAGGATAGAGAAAATCAAGTGGGCTCCGTGAATAGTGCAGAGTGGTCTCTTACCACTGTGGAGGCAAAAAAGAGTGGTTTCTTAAGTGGTCTCTTAGGGTGAGTGGGAAGAAAGAGATTGAGAAAAATAATATATTTAATTGGTAAGAGACCGCTAGCGGTCTCTACCACTGCACATGGCCTAAGAGTAAGACCACTGATGTAGATCTCTCACACTCCAAAAAGGCAAAAACCACTTCCACCCCTCTATTGCCAACTTGGGACAAGATACACTTCATCGATGAGGAGGTAGAGAAGCATTTTGAAATGATCTGGGCCAAAGGATAAAGGTGGTAAGGGTGATGAAGGATGGGAATGTGAAGCGACTCCACTTCGATGTCCTTCAAACTATCAGGAATGGAGGGTTTGATATGCCTGGACAAACCTACGTATGACACGGAGGTTAAAGAGTTCAACGCCAATTTCACTTAGCTCAAGATGAACCTGTACATAACATAGTGAATGGGATGGACTTGAAGAAGAATATGAAGTTGATCAATCAGGTGATTGGGTTTACAATCGCTAGGGATGATTAGGCGGATGTTCACCCTCTACAGTTGTACTTCTAGGAAAATTGGCCTTCACGGGCCGACGAGAATGACCAATCTAGGGCGCTTAACCCCAACATAATGGTGACGAAGTACATAAAAATTGAAGTGGGTAATGGGCTCATCTATCTAAGCTAGATTATGATTGATGCCATCAATCTTGAGAAGAGGATGATTTACAATGTAATTGTACAAATACTAACCCCGGCCGGACATCCTTCGGAGTGCATGATCAATGGGGCCATCATGTACTACCACCATGCGGAGAAGAATGTAGTCGAATCCCGGGTACACCATCATCCAAGAGATACACCAAGTGGCCCTCGCCCGGAATTGTAGGACACTTCCCCATGACAATGTCATCACTGGCATTTTGGAGCAGAAAAAGGTTACCATCAAATCAAAACAGAAGATCCAACCGAATTTTACAATGGTAACTATGGGCAGAAGCATTGGCATTGGGTGGTGGGGACGTGCATTGATCGCAACATCCCCAAGGGAAATCTGGATGTTCCTTCCACTCCCAGGCCCGAGGTGACTCCATCGACTTCCACAACAGGGCATTCTTCCCCTACCACTTCTTTCTCGTGATCTGGTATGAAAGTTTATGGTACATTTATGGTTATTCCAATATTTTATATTTACATTTTATAATTTAAAATCAACATTCAACTATTATTTCATGTATTTGGGACAATTTTCAATGACGTGTTAAATTTCACATAACTATAACATATATTATAAATACTTGTTACACTATATAATACTTAGAAGGTTGATATTTAATTTTAAAAAACAACTGTATTGAACCTCCATATTGTCTATATTGAAAGGCATTGACTGTCAGGGCTACTATTGACATAATAAGTCACGTATCTACAGTCTATCGATAACTGTCATTGTCATGTTACACCCAATTAACCAGAGAGAAAATTTATGTTATAATTGGACAATCCATAAATGAAAATGAACAATATAGTCATACTTAGACGACATGAAGGTAAACTTGGAAAAAAATAGATATTGGTAAAAGTGACATCACAAACTATAGTGATTGATGTCGCCAAGGTCGACCTACGTGTGACATCGGTCATTTAAGATATTTCATGCTTTTCATTGACATGTACGACGTCGGTCTTAATTCGGTTGTTTATCGCAAAGTCCAACTATAATAAACTGATGCCACACATTCATATTGTGTTCATACGAATAAGTAATTAGTGTACACATTCAGCCCTAATCAAGGCATTTTTTTTCTCATTCCTTACGAACATGGCATCATCTTGGAAACAAATACAATTTAAGCTGAATGACATCAAACACAATCATCATACATCATGATGATATACAATATTTGATCAATGACAAAAAATATTATATAGAAGGTATGGTAATTAAATTGCTAAATTAACATTGAATGTATGGAAAACTATCTCAATTAATTTGAACTTGGAGATTATCCATCATCAGCTACTTGTTGACATATAAGAAAAACAAATTCATTGAGCTCTTGAATAGTTGTAATAGTGTGAATGGAGAGGATTTTGTGGAGTAGGGTTTGGAGAAAGTGTGTTAAAGATGAGAAATGAGTCATGATGATGATATTAATTACTTGAATTTTTGGGTTGGGGGAAATGAGTCACCTATAAATAGAGATGTTGGAGAAGTTTTCATCATTCAATCTCATCCATTTCAATCCATAGCCACTTCATTCCGTTTAGTGTGACAGTTTTCTTCATTTTTCATTTTCCTTTCAATATGGTATGTGTGTTATGTGTTCAATGTTTTTTATTTCAATTTTTCCTACAGATTAGGGTTCTAGAGTTTACACGATTCATTTGAACCCCTTGTTTTATGCTTTGTTGGTTGGTAGTCGGTTACACTTCAGGCTTT
The DNA here is from genome assembly GCA_032355705.1 of Rubia peregrina. Classification (NCBI taxonomy): domain Eukaryota; kingdom Viridiplantae; phylum Streptophyta; class Magnoliopsida; order Gentianales; family Rubiaceae; genus Rubia; species Rubia peregrina. The sequence continues at coordinate 3,596,193 of JAULKK010000009.1, forward strand.
GCAAAGAATCTGTGATGTCGCACATTCATATTTTTCCTCCTCATATATGAATACCACATCGTAGTTATGTCGTTAACCGGTCGGTTGAACCAACATTTTCATACCAACTGAAAAGATAAATTGAACCGATTTCAATCATAATCATGAGCACCAAGTAAACATGGTGTGTTTAAAATGTGGAGATTTTGCAGTATATGAACACCAAGTAAATATGGTGTGTTTAACATGGTATGTTTAACATTAAAATATAGTTAATGTTAAATGCATAGTTAAAACATAGTTATACACACTATGTTTCCTTGATGTTAAAACACTACATAATTTCAACATTTTAAATAGTTTCCTTCAACAAATCATACTGTGCACAAACTTAATGTGCGATATTTTTTTCCCAGAAAAGTCGTGTACTAATTAAGGTGTGCAATATTTTTTTAGAATGTAAATTATTTAATATTCTAATTTAATTATTACCAACATCATTGACCAAATGCAGATCTGTAGTGATTAGGAACAATACTGTGCCTGAACTTCATTAGGCGATATCATACCGCATTTCGTACGTATGTTAACCCAGAATAAGTTTCCATTTAGTGAGTTCCTTCATGGAGAGGGCCAGAACGCTGGGGACACGCTCGATCTATACAGACTTGTGTGTAATGATAAAACTATAACAAACTTGTGTGTGATGATTTATGTTAGATCATACAAAAAACTATAACATACTTGTGTGTAATGATTAATTTCTTTCAACCATTCTTAAAAGATTTTGCCTCTTGAAAGACGGTATTTCCATAAGCCACGGAAAGAGTAAGTTTAAAGTGAAAATTAAAAGAAATGAAAATAAATTTTTGGGTTGCATGAATCGGGTTATAAACTTTATATATTACTACTTTACATTCCATAACAAAAATTTAATATTATAACTAAAATCTTTTACCTTTTATTATTCTAATTAAACCCCGTATTTAAACAGGCTTATGGAAAGATTATCTTTCCCAAAACTTTGCCTACATAAAATAGAAAATATTAATGTTCACCAATATTTTTAATATATTGTAATTGTTCGCCAACTATATCCTTAGGAGGTGGACAGACACGGTCCAGTTTTTAGTGTTTTAGGGATGAAATTATTCATGTTGGTCCTTGGCGGGCTCATGTATTATGCTAGCGGGCTTACATATTTTGGCCCTCTACATCATGCGACATTGCCAAACATGTCGATCAACTATCGACTGATGTGACATAGATGCGACATTGCAAAAATCGAGGCAGACAACACAAGGGCCCAAAACGACATCATCTTAAAACAACTGTAAATAAAGGTTCCCCCCAGATCAGTTTAACTTCTAAAGTTTCTCGCGAATACCAAGAGTTTCTCCACCCATTTCCTCTTCTTCTCTAACAGAGGTATGGTTTTTTACTATTCTAGTGCTTAATTTTTGTAACTGATATTTAACCTTGTTTAATATATACTTTTTGTATGAGTTGTGGTTTTTATTTTCTGGCTCTTACCCAGATCTATTAGGATGTCAATTTTCTTTCATGTAATGGAAATTTTTCTTACAATTTTTTTTAGGGTTTGTTTTAGGACGTTTTAGTGTAATTTTTGCTTTGTATTGTGTCATTCTTCCCAGGATTATGTGTTTTTCCCATTGCTATCTTTGATGCATGAAAAATTGATCTTCATTTACATGTCATTCGGTTTATGAGAATGGTATTCGACATCGTATACTCTTAGTTCATGTTATGAATGAGAAATTCCTAGCCTCTCGATTTATCCATCGGTATTACCGATGTGCTAATGAAGTAGCATTTAGCCATTTCAGTTTACATTACATTGATTTCTACGACCTCGCATCTGCATCTGTATTTATATCAGTGAAGATGACTAACTGGTGAGGTCATTGATATATGTTGACTTAACCAATGGTTCAGACCGACATGTTCCTCCGACACAAGGTCGACGTTGCACATTGTCTACATAAGGCTACTTTGCACTAAACATTGTCAATTTATATGCGGTAATAATGTCTAGTGAAAGATCCTCGAATCACCCATCTTCCAGGAATTTTACCATTTAACATATATGCTTACCAATACATATGTACACTTTATCCAAAAATATTTTTTCTAATACAGTTCTCCGCACAACGGAGGAACCCCAAACCTCTGATGTTCGAGCTTGATCACCATACAATGGCAGAGCATAGCTTGAATTTCCACTGCACTTTGAAGCACCACAACTTTGGGAAAATCCCAACTTTGGTAAGGACTAAAACAAGCCAATGAATAAAAGCATAAAAGTATTTTATTTTCACTATTTGTTTTTAATTGCATATATATATTCATAATTATTATTTTTCCTGAATTAGTACATCCCGAGGGAAATTGTACCATTTCTCCCTAATGAGAAGACCCCTGTTATGCTTAGGTGCTACGGGAGAGAGTGGTGCATGAACTACTCGGGCCAAGGGAAGATCAAGGCCCTATCCTCGAAGGGTATTGCCGAGTTCCTTTTTGGCAATAACCTGAAGATTGGAGACCCTTATTCTTTGAGGTTATAGAGGTTGGGGGTCAATTGTCTTCAAGGTTATCATCGTTCGACGGGATTAAGTTTATTATAATTTCTATTTTGATATTGGAATTCAGACAATTATTTTCAATATTCGAAGTTTTTTAATGTAATAATTTGTAAGGATTTGTAAGGATATTTTAATAATTAATATTTTCTAATAATTTTACTACCTAATTTGAACAATATGTAATTGACTATATGTGGGATTTGATCTGTGCATGATTTCTAAAAAACACTTCCAACCGTACCATTCAACACCATTAATTTCCTATTTTAATTCAAAAACATTCAACAACACTTTTATAGACCAAAATCATTAATTTTTATAAAATAAACTAATTGTCCTTTTTACATTTCCAAAAACTTATACTAATCACAGAACGTTAAGGGGAGAGAGAAATGCCAAACTGGAGACAAGCTTACCACCCTAACTTTCTTTTTAATTTCCTTTTTTCTGCACCTTTAAAATCTTTACATGTTGATCATGGTTTTCCCTATTATTCCACAATTGTACCATAATAATACTTATCTTATTGAAATTTAAAATAATATTTCATCATTTTTCGAAGTCAATTCTTCTCAAACTTTTCATCTTAAAGTTCTATCTTTGCTTATCTACAACATCAATCGTCAATCACACACTATGTCATTGAAAATGAGATATTGCGTGACTTCGGTAACCATTGTAATACATATCATGCAACGTCACAGCGTTAATGTTATTTACTTCATTTCATGCCCTTTTACTCTGGTTAATATAATAACTGAGGTAAAAATCCTATTATTTACCTCGGTTTTTTACCAAGATTATTTACTTTAAAAAATGTAACCGAGTAAAATAACTTCTTACCTCGGTCATGATCTAAGCCAAAACACCGAGGTAAAAGAGGTGAAGTAATAGGTTAATTCTCTTGTAGTGATTGAACCTCCATATTGTCTCCATTGTAAGGCATTGACACTGTCAGGGCGACTAGTAAAATGACAAGTCATGCATCTACAATCTATCGATAATTGTTGTTGTCCTGTTATACCCAATTCACAGGTGAGAAAATTATGTTAGAATTGGAAAATCCATAAATGAAAAACACATAATATAGTCATACTTAGACGACGTGATTGTCAACTTGGAAAAAATGGATATTGGTAAAAGCGCGTTGCAAACTATAGTGATTGATGTTGCCAAGGTCGACCTACGTGCGACGTGGATCATTCAAGAAATTTCATGCTTTTTATTAACATGTACAACGTTGGTCTCAGTGCAGTTGTATATTGCAACGGCTGATTATAGAGACCGATGTTGGACATTCATATTGTGTTCATCCCAATAACTAATTAGTGTACACAATCACCCCTAATCTAAGGATTTTTCTCATTCTTTATAAACATGGCATCATCTTGGAAACAAATACAATTTACACTATATAACTTGAAACACAATTAATCATCAAAAAACATGAAAATATACAAACTTTGATCAATGACAAAATAACATATAGAAGGTATGGTAATTAAATTTCTAAATTAATATTGAACGTATGGAAAACTACCTCAACTAATTTGAACACGAAGATGCTTCATCATCAGATACTTGTTGATGTTTGAGAAAAACAAATTGATTGAGCTCTTGACTGGTTGTAATGGTGTGAATGGAGAGGATGGTGTGGAGTAGGATTTGGAGAAAATGTGTTAAAGATGAGAAATAGGTTATGGAGCTGATATTAATGACTTGAATTTTTGGTTGGGGGTGGATTTTGGTTGAAATTTTTGGCTCTTATTTTTATTTCCCGCTAGAAATTTCATTACGTCTGACGTCGGATTCTGTTCGACCACAAAATTTCTTTAGGCGACAAACCTGCAACGTCGTACATGAGGTCCAAAAGGTAATTTTATAAAATGGGCTGTAAAATACTCCATGTCAAGATTGGGGGGCCATCCGTCAACCCTTTTAATCTGAGATCAAAATTTCATTGTCGAGGAAATATGAATAAAAAATGTTATCTACAAATTTACATTTAGACTTCTACTACTTTCTTGGAGGGACCTAAGTGTAAATATTTAAAATTTCACCGATGGTCCCAAACATGATACTGACCGCCTAGAAAAAAAATGTTGCCATCTGAAGTCTAACTTATAATAGCCTAGAGTAACAAACATACTCCTCTTATTCCACATAGATAGTCATCCACACATGTTCTTCCATACTTATAAGTACTCATCTACAATTCACTCTAGCCCGTATACTGGTACTTTCTAAATTATGATGGAAGGACTTTTATTATATTTTTTCCATAAAAAATCAAGAATAAGAAATTTCATGTGATTCTATGTGGTGGAAATTATCATTTCCATAATGCTTATCTAGGTATTGATGGAAATACTAATACAAATGATGGACGATTACCCACCTGTATGTTCCTCTAAGACTGTACGCATAATCTCCATAACAAATATTTGACCTTACAGTCGGCTGTAGAGCTATGACGCATTGAACATGTAAGAAAGTTTGGTCCATAGTGCATTTTTGCAAAGTTTCTTCATATACTGCATGTGCATAATTTGGGCCCATTTCATTGACATGTCCGTGCCTAAATCGAAACACCATAGACCTGACAATGTGAATTAGATTAGGGTATCTCCAAATTTTCATTTCCACTACTCCCTTTGGGGGGATCTAAGTGAAAAAATTTGAAAGTTCACCCATAGTCCCAAAAGACATTCCAAACCCTTGTCGTCCTCAGTTAAACTTGTAATCCCCTAAAATGATAAATAAACATGTATGATCCCATGGAACTTCCTGGCCAGGATCTAATCTTATTATAAATGAGGGACGAATATCCCGGTTTGTTGATTCCTCAAATGGAACTACATGATTTTGTAAGTACGGACGAATACTGGGAGGTCATCGCCGTACCTCTCAAAGATGATATTTATAAGCCCTTTTTCTTACTAAATACAACTAAGTAGATAGTATGGCAAGTC
>JAULKK010000009.1:3601846-3612209 GCA_032355705.1 Rubia peregrina
CAAAATGCCGTCCCCTAAGTTTTTTTCGTCACTAGAGTCATCACTAAATGTTTTAGTGACGAGTGTCGTCACCAGTATTGTCACTAAATACCCTCTTCAGTGACGAGTTTAATTTCGTCACGAAAATTCCTAGTTGTGACGAAATTACAGTGACGGATTTGATTTTCGTCACTAAATGATGTCTTTAGTGATGACCCCCAGTGACGTTTTGTCACTGAATGTCATATTTGGTGTAGTGATGTGAGAGAAATAATTAAAAATAATAAAAATAGGTTGGATTGAATTGTTGATAAAGATGGTCTCCTTCACTACTTTGCCAAGTCTCCACGTAAATACGAGAACTAAAGTTAAATACTCCGTAAAACGTTTGTGTAAAATTAATTTACAAAGAACCGCAAATTGTTAGGAAAAAGATCTCCTTATAAACTGTTTGTAGAGAAATAGTATAATTAATCTGCAGAGAAATGCAAATTGTTAAGAAAAAGAACTCTAGTTATATACTGTCTGTAAGAACTTAATTTACAACGAAAAGCAAATTGTTTTTTTTTAGGTTAGCAAATTGTTTAGAAAAAGAACTAAAGTTGTAAACTGTCTCTATAAAAGTAATTTACAACGAAAACCAAATTGTTTTGAAAAAGAATAAAAACAGAAAAGAAAAAGTCAAACTATTGTTCTGTATTGCGTTAAAGTGCGATCAGCAACAACAAATAAAACTCACTCTCCTCCTCCCACGTCCTCCTAAACCGCCCCACCATGTCGCCTCCGTTTTCGCCGCCTTGGGCGTCAGCCCTCCGCGGCATTTTGCTCCTCCTCTTCTCCTTCCTGATGGCCACCGCAGATCTGGAGTCGGATTGCACCGGAAAATGGATCCACATCCGGCGCCTGCCGCCGCAGTTCAACCTAGACCTCCTGAAAAACTGCTCGGAGTATCCTCTGTTCGACAACTTCTGCCCCCACCTCTCCAACCACGGCCTGGGGAAGAAGACCCACAATAAATCCCACAGCTGGTATCGCACCGACCCGCATATGCTTGAGCTCATCCTCCACCGCCGCATGCTCGAGCACCCCTGCATCACGCCGGATCCGGGCAAGGCCACCGCCGTCTACCTCCCCTACTACGGCGGCATTGACAGCCTCAAGTACCTCTTCGGCCCCGAGATCAACTCCAGCTTCGACCACGGCCTCGAATTGTTCGACTACATCTCGCGCCGCGACTCGCCGGAGATATGGCGCCGCAACTCCGGCCATGACCACTTCCTCGTCGTCTCTCGGTCCGCCTGGGACATCAGCCAACCGCTGTCCGAAATCCCACCGATCTACGGTACATCGTTTCTCGAATTGCCTGAATTCTATAACATCACTGTTCTAACATTGGAGACAAGAGCATACCCGTGGCAAGAACGCGCCGTCCCTTATCCGACGTCGTTTCATCCGCCCAATACGGCCTACTTCGAGGCCTGGCTGAACAGGATCAGGAGAGCCAGGAGATCCACAATGATGTCGTTCGCCGCCGGGGGCGGCATTTCGGCTAATCCCAATGTGAGGAGGAGCATCAGGTTGGAGTGTGACAACCTTAATCAAACAAGTATAAATGACACACAGTACGCCAAGCTGTGCGAGTTTGTGGATTGCTCGAACGCCGTCTGCGAGCATGATCCCATCAGGTTCATGAAGCCAATGCTGCAGTCTAGTTTCTGCCTCCAGCCTCCAGGGGACACCCCAACTAGGAGGCTGACATTCGACGCCATTATCGCGGGTTGCATCCCGGTTTTCTTCGAGGAACTGTCCGCGCAGACGCAGTACAAATGGCACCTGCCGGAGGCCGATTTCGAGGAGTTCTCGGTTCTGATACCTAAGGAGGATGTGGTGTTCAAAGGGGTGAATGTTTCGGATGTGCTGATGAGCATACCTAGTGCCAAGGTTAGGAGGATGAGGGAAAAGGTTGTTGAGTTGATTCCTAGGATTATGTATAGGAGGCATGGGAGTTCTCTTGGTTTGAGGAATCAGAAGGATGCATTTGATATTGCAGTTGAGGGGACTCTGGACAAGATCAGGTTAACATTGGGGGGAATTTGATTCTTTGGTTTTTTTTCTCTGTTTTACTTGTAATAGTCTAATTAGCTAGGGTTTAGTTCTTTTCGCCTTTATACTTATTGATTCTTGTTTATTTATTTACCACTAAGATGCACTCCATTGTGTAAAGGATACTGGGATTTAGGAGAAGTGTTTACCAGAAAATTCTCACAGTTCCTGAACATCTTTAATTTTATATCCTAAAAGCATGGATGCTAGTTTTTTTTTTCACATTAAATATAGATATGGGTTAAAGATTGTATTCGATTGTATGTGCAATCACCAATGTTAGACTATCTACTTTTAACTGATAAATTAGTAATACTGCTAGTCTATCTTCTATTACAATTGAGGAACGATATACTATAAAATATCATAACTAAAATGAGAAAAATATATTTATTATAAGGTGGGATGAACTCACACATGGCTAGCTCACAGAGAGAGTGTGATGAGCCCCCCGCTTGAACTTCACACCAACATGGATAGTTATGAGCAGCTTCTTACTAGGATTAATTGACAATGTGAGAAGTGGGATCTATTTGTTTTACTAAAGCACTAAAGACCTACAATACAAATAAAACTTTTGTGGCAACATGATAAATTATACTTTGAATGATTCATGTAATGTGTAGCTATTGTTTGTTTATGTCCAACTCTAACATGATCTTATCTGACTGAGTTGGTCTAACCTAACTGATTGATCCAAACCAAATCAAACCAGATGAACTTGAAGTTAGCAAAGAAACAGATGCTCTTCCTACATACTAAAACCACAACTCACTAGAAAGTGACTACATGGTCACCAAAACTCAACTTCAACATGAATTCACAATCTGGAGGTTAAATAATATAATACTACACTTACCCATAATCTAAATTTGCTAACGTAGCCGTGTAGATCTGACTAAAATAATTATCAAATCACCGATGATAAGTTCAAAGAAGTTGTTCTGTGAGAATCGATGCTAATAAGTTATTTAAATTTGTTGAATGGATTTGTCAATGGAAAGGTTTGATTGAAGACATTGCATGCGAGCGTCGCCAACCTTTTTTCCCCTTCCATACTTAAATGCTACATGGAATATATTAATTTGTATCTATATGTTTATCTTTAAAAGTATGAGGCATTTTATTATTTTGGATTCTCGACAACATCGGACTCTCCATCTTTTATCCCACTACAAGTCAATATGAATTATTCAATTTTTTTAAAAAAATATTATCGACTTTTTAATATCATCAAAAATGTCACCAGTAATATTGTCGTAAATCCTGAAAATTTCATCTGTGCGGATTCTCAACAACACTGTATATCGATAGATATTTACCCTCGCTTTTAATTAATGAATTAATCAAAATTTTAAATTCCCATTTAATATACTAATTACCATAGAAAATATGGTCATAAATGTCGCTAGAACGTAATAATGAATGTCGTATAAATAGTTAATATTGTCGCCTATAACTTGTTCATCTAAAATGTGTTGTCAAATAAATCTAGTAGATTATAGAAAGTCAAAATATTTTTATAGTTATTTGCTCGTGAATATATAGTATACTAGTGTGAATTCCGCTTTAGCCTGCTTATATGCAATTGAAAAAGATAATTTTTTTGCTCATTTGACTTAGTCTAAATTCAATTTTTTTTACCAAAAGAGATATGATAAACACACAATACCTAAGATCTAATACTTAATGTCCACAAGTTAATGAGTAATGACTATATGAACAAGAAGTGATTTCTTGAGACATTTTGAGGGTAATGGAATTACAGTGACAAGATCAGACCAAATGTCCCTCACATCCAAATTTCTAATCCCACCTAATTAGTTGATGGATCTTGATCTAGACCTGTTCTTGCATCAACTTACTAAATAGTATACCACCTATGATTTTTATAATGGTCCTAACTCTTGGACACTATCATCTTAAGGAGAATTGTAAAATATAAAAAATAAAAACTCCCACACCCCCCTCCCCCCCCCCCGCGCAGCCTTTCACTGGGTTGAAAATCATGTAAAAACAGGGGCTGGCCCAAACAAAAATGTAAAATTCCAAAATTACCCCCAATTCAACATTGCTCATTTGTTTCCTTCTCCTTTGTTTCCGCCACAGCTCCTCTGTTCCTCCTCCGTTTCCGCCATCATTTTCGGCCGCCGCCAAAACAATCGACACATGTGTTTCCTTCTCCCCCATTTTCGCCATCGTTTCCATCCACCACAGCTCCTATATTTAAACAAATTCAACTATACATACTAGTGCTAACAAATCTAAGCATAAATATTTTGCTAAAGGAACACACAGATTATCATAAGCCCAACCAAGAAGGACTTGGTATACATATGATTTGTTCATGTAACTATAATTCGTGCGTATGAAAAGTTAAAGCAAGATCACTTAGAGGGTTGGTTCATTCCATCGGGTAAGCACGACATCATTCGTGAGGCTACGAGTAAACCCGACCACCCCAGTCGTGCAAGAGGAGTGAGATCATTTTTGTCCCAAAGAAAGGCGTTTGGGACAGTGCAATCCTATGATCGGGCTTAACCATCGTGAGTCCATGTGTTGCAAAAGGAATCCCTCGTTAGAGACAAGCGGACAGAGCAACAAGAACTATTAATTCAAAAGTTGATCGAGCACATCGGGCTCCCACTACATGAGAATTTGGATGATTGGACACCACTATCTAGAGAATACCGACACTCTCCAAGAGAAGTTGAGATAAACCAAAAACCCATTGATCCCCCCAACAAATGAAGACAATAACATTGTCAAAGCCTACATGTCGTGCGAAAACAAGGTTGGTTGAATTAAACTATTTCATTGATAAGTATTTGGTTTAACATTTATTTAACATATGTTTGTTCTCCCTCACAATCTAGACCTCACATTTGTGTGAGCTATACATTGATCAAGATGAAAAGGGTAGGCTACTACATGTTTCCGATGGAATGCTAAACGAGTTGATTCGACATCATCATTCTGTTCCAATTAGTGATGGAATTTGTAGGGTTTCAATAGAGAATCCCAAGGTTCTCAAAAGCCCTATTACCAAATCCGGATAGCCACTACAAGTGAGTGGGAGCCGCTTGGGGAATGTTTCTTCTCTGGTCTCGTTGCCTCATTTTATGTAGAACTGATTAAAGATCTTCATTTGAAGGAGACCAATTACAACATCTAAAACGATCGATGAAGCGACAAAGAATACAAAACCCCATATGATCCAGGCACATGTTATTAAGGAGTCACTGCATTTCATGATGGTCTTGTATGATTTCATGGCCAAACACCAGCGGAACTCAACGCACTTATTCTCGGGAAATGATTGTGCATTTGGTCAAAAGCGAGAAATCATCGCATCATGGACTGAATTTGAAGACCTCTGGAGGTGTGACCAAGTGAACCAAACGATAATGTGCCTATACTTATTGTAAGTAATATACTCCCTCTGTCCAACTATTTGTGTCTTATCTGCCTTATTTGGTGTCCCTATATTATTGTCTTACTTCCATTTTTGGCAAAATTTTGAATGTAAAAAACTGATTTTTTGTTCACAAGCTATTTTTATGCTCTTTTAATTACTTTAAAAATTAATATTTTTTGTGGTAAGACAGAAACAGAGGGACGGAGGGAGTAGCATTCTCTTTGTACAATATTTTTATAATTCCTGATAATTTCTTAATTTATGTTACTGATTTCATTTAGAAGGTACATGTATTATTTTGCTAACCAAAAGGACAGAGGTTGGATATGGTATTTGTGCCTGATGTTTACTCAATAGTTCGGCTGTACTGTTTAAGAGAGGGTCGACTACATCCGTAAAATTCTAGGACGAACGAATGGAAAATTATTTGTTTCACCCGTTTATTGAAAGGTGATAGATACACGCTCATGTCATTTACGAAAATCCATTAATGCATTATTTTTTATATATTTATATATGTTGTAGAGACCATTGGAGATTATTATTTATTGTCCTCGACAAGAAGCGCATTTACTGGATGAATCGTCTTCACTTCCAACCGTCCGAGTCATTTGTTGAAATTTTAGGTGACTCTATCAATGGTCTGAAGAATAATGGTAATAAGGGTTTGAACCTAATACAAATCAATGTGTTATTCTCTTTTCATGTTGCAAAATACTATTCAGCAATCATTTATTATAATTATTTGTTACTAATTTGAATTTGAATTATTAGTACAAGAAATAAGCCAAGACATGAGAATGTGGTTATTACGTAATGCTATACGCGGCGGAATATGTCCAACATGTACATGAGGATTACCTATAGAAATCGACTAAGTGATACTGAGTTGATTCTTTGTAGATTTTTGTAAGCAACGTAACATGTCGTCCCATTTCTAATATTGTTACTATTTTTGTATCACAATTTTTTTCCAAAGGTTCCCAAGTCATATTCACAAGATGATATCAACAGTGCAAGAAATTGCTTGGCTAAGTATTCTGGGCACTCCCGTTCCTCTTCAATTGGGAATCCAAATGTGGTTTTATGAGAAACTAATATATGATGACAGAGTTGTGTGGAATATATTTTTGGTGATTTCTATTTCTATCTATAGATTGTTGCTTTTCTAGAGTAGTCTATAGATTTTTGAAATTCAGTGTCATATTCTATTGTATTTTGTACAATTTGGATTGGTTTTACGAGAATTTTAAAAGCTAGTTTATAATGATATAGGCTGATTGTACCATATTGTCCGCGGCCAGTTCCTAGCACGGAACACTATTCTGACCATAAACCAAAGATTTCCATAGACACAATTTAGAGTTACTATATCGGGACCTCCCGTATAAAAATAATTTTCAAACTCGGAACTGTTACTGAAAAATGCATTATCTAGCAAAAGATACCATGTTTGTCCAGATTTGATGCATGATGGAGAAACATATTCTTAATACCAGAGCAATGTTCCAGATCCGTAACATGCACAAAGTTCTGAGATCGTAACTCCATGTAGAGTGCAAGTCTCAGATGGAACTGCATGTAGAGTGTGAGTCTCAGATCAAGAGTTCTGAGATCGGAACTGCATAGGGAGTCCGAGCCTCAGATAGTCAGTTTTGCACTCGGTAATGAGTAGGGAGTCCAAGCCTAGGATTAGCAGTTTCGAGCTCGGAACCTACTAAAGGTGGTTCTAGATCAAGGAACAACGGCGGTTCATAATCGCCTTCAAAGGCGGTTCTTGGAATCGTAGAGGATCAAAGGCATAACCTGGTCCAAAGGAACCACTTTCACAGGTTTGTTTTCCACTAGTGACAAGGAATAAAGAAAAATAGCAAAACTGGACTAACTGATACCCTCATTACAACCCTAAAGATATTAGTAAATAAAGAAGTCACAAAGAGGTGCATGTTGAAAAAAAATCGTTCCGCCAATTATGCAAAAATGGTCATTGTTAGCTAGTACAAGTATTCTAATTCAGCAAGATAATGAACGACCATATATATGCGACGATGATGTTGATTTCAGACAAATTGCCCGGGCTGATGATTTTAAGATCCGACTTGACTTTCAGCCACCTAATTCAAGGGATCTAGATATGTTGGATTTGGGTTTCTTTAGGTCAATTCAATCTTTGTAACAAAAAATAACGACAAGGACCGGTGATAAATTGATGGTTTATTCAACGGAGCATGTATATTTTCAATTAAATGCAAGGACACTCAACAATGTGTTTCTAACTCTACAAGGATGCATGATGGAGTTAATGAAACTTGATGGTTCAAATAGATCCAAGTTATCACACATGAACAAAGAAAGTTCATGTAGAAGTTGTCTGTTACCTATGGACCTAGAGATGGCAGAAGCATTGTTTAGAGGTTAGTGTTAATTATTTACAGCAAAGAAACACAACAGATTGGATGTATAAATTGATCAAGAACTACAAGAAATAACATGCATCCAACCAAGAAAATTCAAAACAACAATTTGCAACTTTTACATTAGCTTGGTTATAGTATCTTTCTTCTAGTGGAGATAAGGTGTTAACATGCAACTATGATTTTGTTATGGCATGTTTAAATGCAAACATACTTCAATGAAATTTTTATCATTATCTAAAATTATTTGGATTACAACATTGTACTGATAATACTGAACACCAATGTATTGGAATACAACCATGAGGTAGAATAACCCAATTGGTGAACAAAATTTACAACTGTTGCATGTTCTGAATGTGGTACTCCTATGTCCCAGTTTAAGCTGTAATTTTATTATTTGACAAGTTAACACTGTCAAACTTTGACCATGTAATTGAATAAATATATGAACAATAATATTATCATATTTGATATTGTTGGATTTGTCGTAATAAATTATTTCTAAATATTAACTTATATTTTTGTTATTTTACGTTGTTAAACATATTAACAGTCAAACATGTTTCTTGAATACCGTAAAAAAGATTTTGTGCAATTTAAATTGGGACGGAGGTATGAAATTAAAAGGTTTAAATTCTAATGCAATGGTTTCCGTGCAAATTATGTGGATGCGAGCACGGATGGAAAACATAAAACTTGATCATTTAGAGCATCTCCAACCATGGGGTCAGTTTGAATAAAGTCAGTAAACACGTAGGATTCACAGACTCCCAAGCCAAAATACTTCTCCAATGCGACGGTCATTTCAAGGCATCAATCATACGTGGAAGAAATATCAATTGACACTGTCAAGTACGCTCTCTGTACACAGAAGGTCATTTTGAGACCCTCGGTTTCCAAAAGCATTATTTATATAATTATTAGATGGAAGTTAAATTTTTGGAGAAATTTAAAATGTCGATTACTCAAATTTAAATTCCATATTTAATTTATTAACTTATATATAATAAAATTTAATTTACTAATTCAAAAAATAGTATTAAATATTATTATATTTATTACTAATTGTATAATGGTCAAAAATATACTTCTAAATGGATGAGCATAATGAAAATTTTGTAAACATAAAAAATTGAACTTTATTTATGAACACATTTAAATTGATGGAAAATTTTATTATAGTAAATATTTGGATTTTATGTATGTACACGTCATACTGAAGTTATAAATGCGATGGTACCATTGGAGGTAAAAAAATTCAACTCACCGTCAGTCAATTATATTTGCTTACATCACACTGAAGGGCTAATAAAAATCTTACACATGGAACCTAAAAGGTAGAGAGACCCCTAAATCATGGGAGATGCTCTAACCCAAACCTAGGTTTGAAAAATGTCTGTTTACACATCAGATTGACAGACTTTGAGACCAAAATTCATCTCCAATGCGGTAGTCAATTCAAGACATCATTCCTACATGGGTAAAATTCTTATTGACACTGTCAATTGCAGCTTCAGTATACAGAAGGTTATATTGAAGCCGTCACTTGCCAAGACTTTAGTTGCCAATAATTTTTTTTTACTTTTAACCATTTTTTCTTCTGAATAAAGAAGGTCATATTGAATTATTGTTTCGTGATTTGTCAAAAAAACTAATGTTTATATTTTTTTTAAATGTTGACTATTTTCAAATGGGATGTAAATTTTGAAAGAAAAATAAATTTAATTATATCATTTGTATGTTAAAATAATTTTGTAAAAAGGATTCTAATGTATTTTATTAAAAAAATGTTTTAAAAAATCAATAATTTTTTTAAAAAATGCAAATGATAGTTGTACTTGTAATTTAATATATATTTATTTACATAATTTACAAGCTGAAAATTAAATTTGGAGGAATTCGAGTTTTAAATTACTTGAATTAAAATTTTATCTTTAAAGAAATTAACTTAAACATATGCTAAAAAATTATTTGGTAATTTAATATACACAACTAAATGTTATTATTATTAATTAAAATAATCAACAGTTTATTAAAAAATTATTTGCAATATAAATATATTTCAAAAAGCATAAGTATTAATAAATATCCATGAATGGATGAGCACAATGAAAATTTTACAAATGTAAAAGTTTTAAACTTTATGTGTTGACACGTCATGTTGAAATTATGGATGTGATGGTTCCATTGGAGATGAATTTTTTGAAATCACCATCATTCCATCTCATTTGTTTACATCATACTGAAGTTCTAATCACAATCTAATATGTGACACCTAAAAATAGGAAAACCCTCAAACCATTGGAGATGCTCTTACATTATCAAAGCCGTGCAACAAAGGATTTCAAGTCCAACAAATCACATACTCCCCCTGTCCCATTAATTTTGGCTCATTTACTTTTTCATGATCTCCAATGATCATATTTGACCGTCAATATCTCTAGCT
>JAULKK010000009.1:3670606-3683439 GCA_032355705.1 Rubia peregrina
TTTTTAAAACTTTACTTATTACTTTGTCTCACCATAACTTATGGTGAGACGGTCTCATATGAGTCTTTCTCTATATTGTAACACCCTAGATCCACGACGAACTTGCTCAACGCAAGTGCAAGGTCAGATCTGAGCCTGTTACCTGAAAAATAGTGAAGAATATAAGATCAGTCAATAATCTACAATGCTCATAAGTTCTCATTTCCTAGTAAGACTCTATCTAAAATGACCCTACATAGAAAAAGAAAATGGAAGATAGAAACACAAATCACACGACGAGACAGACGAAAATTAAACATTTAAAAACTCTAGGTTTTGCTCTTATAATGATAAATTTTCCCCATCCAAGGAGTAAAGAATCACGTTAACGCACTTGCAAATCATCATCCTCAAAGTAATTGAAATGAAAACAATCAAGATTATGAAATCTAATCATCAATTTAGTCAAAATTGGACAAGCAACGAATATTTTCTCACACTTTCACTCAATTGGACAAGCAACGATTATGATACCTCTGCTTGGCCATTGGATTGTGGATAATAGGTGGTAGCGAGTCGATGATGAACTCTATACTTCTTCATGAGAGCTTCAATGGTTCGATTCTTGAAGTGAGTTCCCTAGTCGCTGATGATTGCTCGTGCCAATCCAAATTTGCAGAAGATTGTTGACTTCAAGAAACTTTCCATAACTTGAGTATCATTAGTGCTGGTGGCTTTATCTTCCACCCACTTTGACACATAATTAAATTATAATAAGATGTATATATTCCCAAAAGAACCCGGAAAGGTACCCCTAAAATCCATACCCCACACATAAAATATTTCACCAACAATCACAGGCACTTGTGGTATTTCATCATGTTGAGAAATATTTCCTACCATTTGGAACTATTCACAACTCTTACAAAAAATTTAAGCATCTTTATGAAGAGTTAACTAAAACAAACCACAATAGAGCACCTTACGAGCAATATGTTTAGGCCTAAAGTGACCTCCACATGCATAAGAGTGACAATGTAAGAGAATTGTACCTTCCTCATCATCAGAAATGCAACGTCATATAATCTGGTCAGAACCTATTTTCCAAAGATATGTTCATCCCAAATGTAATGCTTGCATTCACCTGTCACTTTTAATTTCTGGGCACGACTCACTATGTGTGGCACATCTCCACTGGTAATGAAATTTACGATATCCGCATACCAAGGGTTCTTACCGGACTTACCTGAATTCAGTACTGGTGACGGGTTCCATTTGGGTAAACTAAACCATGTCGCAATATACAAGTGTTCTTCAGGAAATGCCTCTCGAATGGGAAATTCATCTTCTGGCTTGATCAAATAGCTTAGCTGATCAGCAACATTGTTTTCTGCACCTTTCTTGTCTCTAATTTCAAAATCAAATTCCTGCAACAACAAAATCCAACGGATCAATCAAGGTTTAGACTCTTTCTTTGTAAACATGTATTTTAAAGTAGAATGATCTGTATAAATAATTATTTTTGACCCAAGTAAGTAGGATATAAATTTTCCAAGGTAAAACCAACGTCCATCAACTCCTTCTCAGTGGTGTTATAATTACATTGAGTTGGATTCAACAACTTTGAGGCATAGTGGATCACATGAATTTCCTTCCCTACTTTTTGTCCCAGTGCAGTTGCTTGCATCACACATCAACTCGAATGAGAGCTCCCAATTTGATGGCTACATAATTGGGGTTTAGATCAATTTGGTCTTCAATAAATCACGGGAAATCTACGATCCTTGGTCATCTCAAAAGGTACATAATCTTGAAGGAGCTTTGTCAATGATTAAGCAATCATGGCAAATTTTTTGATGAACCTTCGATAAAATCCTGCATGTTCCAAAAATCCATGAACCTCTCGAACATTACCAGGATATGGAAGTTGCTCTATTCTCACCACCTAGTCCTTGTCCACTTGAATTCCCTTATCAGAAATCACATGTCCTAAGACTATGCCCTCATTAACAGTGAAATGACACTCCTTGAAATTAAGCACAAGGTTCCTCTTAACACAACGAATTAAGACCTGATCTAAACGAATTAAATGCACATCATACAAGTTACCGTAGATGCTGAAGTCATCCATGAACACTTCAATGCTCGTCTCGATCAGATCAGAGAAGATACTCATCATATAGCGTTGGAAGGTGCATGAGGTATTTCAAAGAGCAAAGGGAATTCTCCAATAAGCATAGGTGCCAAAAGGACATGTAAAGGTGGTCTTTTCTTGGTCCTCGGGTTTCACAAAAGTATTAAAATAACCGTTGTACCCATCCAAGAAACAGAAGAAACTATTTCCTGCCAGTCTTCCCAGCATTTGATCAATGAATGGAAGTGGGAAGTGATCCTTGCGAGTTGCAGTTGAGGTAGTCTTTCGAAGTCGACTCACAAAGTTGAGGTGGTCTTTCATCGTATGCCCTAGATTTCCTTTTCCACCAGCTACAAAAATCCATGTATTTATATCCTACAGTAGGTCTTAAACCTGCTTATTCCATTGATGTAGTGACCTTTCCTTTGTCTTCTGTAATCCTTCGGTCACTCTTACTAGGATGCTGCCAGGGTGGTCTCGTTAACTCATGGTTGTGTACGGTGATGTGGTGAGCCACGATGTAATAATATTGTTCAAGCTTCACTCCAATTTTAGCTAGACATCCTATTTTTGTAATCAGATCCTTTCTTTTCATTTTTTTTGTAGAATTACTTTCATTTTCAACACAAGGAACTGAGCTGATAATGCTTGGTTTTAATATTTTTGGTTGTCCTCCAAAAGATAACTTGTAGTAATTTTCGCGAATTTGCCTTTTTCCGTTTAGATGTTGACAAATCTTTCTGTAGCTGAAACCAAAAACATTTGCATCCTTCTTAGATAGAGCATGTATAACTTCCAGATTTTTTTGGGTTTACACCAGTAATATTTTCACTGGCATCTATTTCCTTTAAATTGGAAAATCGGCACCTATATCAAATAATGAATACAATTTATAATGTAAGATATTCATGTTCTAATATGATTTATGCAAAGTCTACGGGAAGTTACTGAGAATTACAAACTTATAAAAGTTCTGTTCTGATCGCTATAATAAATACTATTTGTAGTGTGGCATATGCAAAGTTTAGCGTATGTTGTACATGTTATATGCTAAACAATGCACAAGTTTATCAAAAGTCGAAATTGATAAATGCATTCTTTGTGTTTTTGTTCATTTCAATCTAATGCATGTTTTATTGTAAACTAGATATGATTTAAGTTAATAAATGCATAAGCTATGCAAAATTTTCAGCAACATGTAGTTTTTAGTACTAATGTTTCCACATGTTCATAGTAGTCGAATTTCAGTATCTAGAAGTTTAAAAAAAACTATATTCATATCGATTGCTCGACACTATAATTTCAGTCCGATGAGAGAAAATCATACCTTCAATTGAATTCGGTAGTATTTTACCTTCTTGCAACTGAATTTGATTTGTTTGGAGTTGAATCTCGGTAGTTACCATTGCATTTCCTTCAGCAGCATCTGATTAAATTGCATTAGTTTTTACAACTAAAGCTGTTGAAATTTGATCGGCTACAATCGGTTATAGCCAAAATTCTGCTTCTAATTCACGATTTTCTTCCTCAATTTCATCAGAAAAGCGTTGGTTGTCGTCAGAGGACATTGAAAAAATAGGGAAATCTGCTTCAATCAGTTGTAGCCATAGATCTGCTTCTAATTCGCTATTTTCTTCCTCAATTTTGTCGGAAATGCGCCAGTTGTCATCGGAGGACATCAGAGAAGCAGAGAAATCACAAATTTTCCTTGCTGTAATTCAGAGAAGGAGAAGTAGAGAAATGAGAAATTTGGAGAGCCGTAATTCGGAGAAGAAGAAGGAAGAAAATGGTTAATTCCGAGATTGCAACTTTTGAGGCCCGTTTTCGAGATTTTCTTTTCGCTGACCGGCCTGTTTCTGTTGTTATAACCCGGATCCAAGAATATGATATTATTTCTACAATTTGCAAATAGGCCCCTGCCTATCCGTAAGCTTAAGGGCATGCCCCCTGTCAGGAGACCAACTCATTATTTATATTTTGAAATATAGTTTAAAAGATTTTCAAAATTATGGGAACTTTGAAATAAGTGGAAACAAACATCAAATCACTCTTGTAATTATTAATTATAAAATGGCCCTCTAAATTAAGACTTGATGAATAAAAATCAATGCTGATTAAGAAGAATAATATTTTATTGGAAGATATGTTTTAAACCATTAAAACAAATTCAATGTCGTAAAATCAATACATTGTAATTAATAATCATAAAAAACTAGGTTTGAAGAAGAAGAACCTGTATCATAACTAAATTTGAAAACAAAGCCTTAAATACAGAATCAAGAACAAACCTGACTAGTTAGTTTTCTCAGAAAAGAAATCAATCCTTGAAAAATATCATTGCCTCACGTGTTATGTCTTCATGCAACGATTAAATTTCCAACTTGCATCCCTGGATCATGGAACTAGGGCTGCAAAGACAAACCAAACTAGGTTTGAAGACGAAACTGGTAGCATGACAGCTGCCACGAAGCTCATTCAATTCTCTGCGTTTTCTCTCATGACGAAGGACGGTAACCGTTGGTTCTTCAGTCTCGTCCCTGTCCCAGTAACCTTCAAGCACTACAAGGTTCATATCATGAGCCCAGAAGGTACTCACAAAGTATAAAAGCCCACCCATTAATTCAACAGAAAATTTCTTCGTCCACGACTCCTTTTTCCCGTATTCCGTCATCACCCATATATCAGCTTCATTGCTGTCGCAATATGCACGCAAAGTGCGAGTGAATCATCCAAAACAGCCAGACAATGACCCCACCAACCATTTGACGGAACAGGATACTCTATCACCCCAAATGTCTCGGCATTAAAGTCAAAGCTAAGGATTCTTTCCCGCGCTTCTAATATACTTGAATAGTTTTGAAGCGCATGAAAAAAGCTGTCGAAAAGTGTAAAGTCATGTGCGATCTAGATTAATTGATTGCAATTTGTGAACTTATGGTAAAGAAAAAAAACTTACCATGTTGGAACATATATAGAAAGCAGTATTTGCGGCAGAATTGCGGAAAGAATATTGCGCCGATTTTGGTTTATGGAAATTGATGATTACGTGATATTTGATTCAGCATATTAGAATTATAATGGAATTATGGTAAATCCCTACATTTATGGAATTGGAATTGAATGAATATTATGGGATATTGGTGATAAGGAAAATCCCTTTATTTATGGAATTTTGACACGCTTCAAAAGCAGATAAGGAATATGAATATTATGGAGATAATTATGGAGTTATTCTGATCTGCAATGGACTATAAAAAGGGACATAATACGGCTCCAATACGTGTGAATTATACGGAGAAGATATGCATTCAGACTTCGATCTATCGAGAGGATTTGCAAAGAGCCAGACTGATCATGTTCCAACATACCCGACCTGTGTGCTAAAGTTCAGAACGTATGCCTTAATTTCCCAGGAGTAGGAGATCCAGCGTCGACGTGTTTCGAGGTCAGAGAGAGTCTGATCAAGGCGGATCGGTAGCAAGGGGAGCTTGCAAAATTCACGTGTAGAATTATAAAAGATAAGTATAGTTGTATGGTGTACTTTGTACTATATCTTTCTGATGAGTGGATTTATTATTCTGAACTGGGTCAGGCCCCGCAGATGTAGGTGGATTTTACCGAACTGCGTAACCAAGTTGTGTGTCTCGTGCATTATTTACTTTTCATACTCGGTTAAGTTAGATGATGTTGGAACATAGGTTTGCTAGTTAACCTAAAACTGTAAAACTAGTTTTTCATAGATGAATTTATTGAGCACCCATTTATATTACTACCTCTGTTTCGTTTGATGGAGCACCATTGGTTTAGGTGTTTGGATTTATGTGAATGAAATTGAATTCAGAAAGGGAAAAATAGAATGAGTGGATGAAATTGAAGGAATATTTCTATTAAAGGAAAGTGTGCAAAATTCACAAAAACATTCAAAAAAAATGTGTTACTTCCAATGAAACAGATGAGGATGAGAAGTTCATTTAGGCATGTGAAGTTGTTTTCTTAATAAATTCTCCACGCTGCACTTTAGGCCTTTTCTTTTTCAAAAACATAGTGAGCTGGAATATGCAAAAAGTAATCTTTTCGGTTCACTATCGTTGGTGCATTTGCTCTTGACACTTGAATTTAGGAAGGTAGAATTAGTAGTTGAGAATACATTAAAAAAGTAAAAAGTAAATTGTGTGGTTGAAAACAATCTAGAATTTGGTCAAAAAAATGAGTCAATATTAAAAAACTATCACAAAATAAAAAGTGAATCAATGTTAAAAAATCGGAAGGATTACAAAAAGTGCTCCATCATAATCCAAAAAAGGGGGTGATTTGATGGAGCGTCATTGCGTGGGTATGAAAAGATACTTGTGCTGACAACAAAATATACTATGGTTTATTCAACCAATATCACCTCTTCCGTCTTACATCACGTGGAGTGGTGGTCTCTTATTTTAAAAGATCGGACTAAAGATAAAAAAATATTCACAAAGGTAATTTTTAAAGTGGTTTCTAAATAAGAAATCACTCAACGGTCTCTTACCAAGAGATCACTCAAGATACCACATGTGACCCACCTTTTGTTCTTTCTATTCAGTCCATATTTTCTGCTAGTAATAATTGGTCAGACTATATAAATATTTTGGTTTTCTATTTATAATAATTGGATAGACTAAATCATTTCAATTTTGAAATTGTAATAATTTATCGGACTAGATCAATATTTTATGTAATTTTTCTAGTCGTTATAATTGATTTTTGCTATATAATGTCTATTTTATAATTTTTAAAATGGAATTTATTTTATTATTTAATTTTTTAAAATAATTTCTTTAAAAAGTGGAATTAATTTTATTTTTTTACAATGAAGGACGATATATTCAATAACGAAAAATAATTATTTAATAATTTTTGAAAAAAAATGAAATTCAATTTAAAATATTATAATGTAGTATTAAATTTCACATTCAACTTATTTTGGGTGAATTTTTTTATTGAAATTAAAAGTTAATGGTAAAATTAATGAGTATGATAGAGAAATGAAATGGGGTCCATGAATAGTAGAGATTGGTCTCCTAACTTTGTGAAGAAAAAAAAGGACGGTCTCTTAAGTTGTCTCTTAAGGTGAGGTGCGAGAGAGAGATTGAGAGAAGCAATATATTTAATTGCTAAGAGATCACTAGTGGTCTCTACCATTGCACTAAGTCTTAGCACTACAACAAACAACACTTGTTACCTCGTTTTAGAGGTTTTTTTACCCCAATTTTTTGCCATCTAAAAATTGAGGTAAATGTGGGTGTAGTAAAAATACATATTTGACCTTGGTTCGGAACAAAGGTAAAAAAAGTACTTTTTATCTCGGTTCTGGATTGACGTCGACAATTTTGTGTGCGACGTAGGTTCAAGGAAGATGATCGACGATTGCTGTTCGCAGTTGCTACATCGTTCTAAACGACATCAGCCTGCATATGGAGCGACGTCGTTGATAGCAAGAAGTCAGAAAAGGAGACTGCAATTGATGCAATGTAGCCAATGCCGAGGTAGCCAATGCCGAGGTAGCTAATGAATGAGGATGACGCCGTGGATAAGAGTCTGCAACATCGCATGCTCGCAGCCAGCACAGTTGTGCATGCTAACATGGAAAGCTATTGAATACGACGTCGTACAGTTTTGTTTTGGGCAACGTCACAATAAAAGCCTTTGGTTTGTGCGACGTTGATTTGATTTTGTCGCTCTGCCGGTTGGTACGACTTCGAGGATTAGTCTCGGAGAAATTGGTTCTCGTACAATATTATAAAATATAATATTTGATTACACAAAAATTTGCTACGTGTTACCTAATATTTGATTACACAATCATTTGCTCATCGATATCCATTACATGTTACCTAATGTTCCACAATTCGTGAAACGTTTACAAATCAGACGACAATCCATTATTGTGCAAATAATGTAGGAAAAAATGACGATGTAAGGAACAAAATAATGGTGGTAAATACATGTTAGAGTATATTAAAATACATGAGGTTGGTATGAAATTCAAACATCAATTAATTTATTGAACCTAAATTGTCCACATTTCACGCTGGAAATCCATCGATAACTCTTTATGTCCTATTACAAAGAACACTCACAAAACAAAGTTTATGTTAGAATTTGGCGGTCCCATAATATAGTCATACGTAGACGACATTAATATGAACATGTTAAAAGTACCTGGTCGGAATATAAGTGAACTCGCATGCAGTGATGAACGATGTTGCAAAGTTTGACAAAAAAAAGTGACATTGAATATTCAACTTCTATGACAATAAGTTCGTAGCATTTGTGACGTCGATCATTGCCCGGTCACATATTGTATGGGACGATCGCTTATGACTGATATCACACATTCAACCTGTGTTCATACGAAGTCATGGATATTGTCTGCAATCAGCCCTAATCGAAGCCATTTTTATCACATCTACAAAAGTTGAAAAATATACACCATACAACATGTTACACAATTATCATATTTTATGAAAATATCCAATCTTTGATCTATGAGAAAGAAAAACATGTACAAGGTATATGATAATAAAGATTGGAAATGAACATGGAATAGATGTAGAACTACCTCAATTAGTTTGAACCCGGAGATAACCCATTCTCGTATGCTTGTTGATATTTTAGAGAAGCAAATTGAGTGACTTCTTTATTGGTTGTGTTTGTGTGAAATGGAAAGGATGGTATATTGTTGGGTTTGGAGGAGGATTGATGGTAAATGTGTGTTCATTTCTAAATGTTATTTAAATGAAAAATTGATGGGGAAATTTTTTTGTTCAAATTTTCGGCCCAAATTTTTTGTTCCAACTGGAAAATTCAATTTGCACGACGTCGCAGAGGGGTTGCTTTTAGATTCATTTTGTACGACAAAATTGCGACATCGCACATATGTATCACACTCAAATTTAGGAAAAGTGTCGTAAAATACTACCTGTTAAGATTGCGGCCCTAAAAGACTTCTCATTTATGCACAAATGATGACACCATTGTTATGAAAATGGGAATAACAAAAAGTTCATCGTATTTTAACATTTCAAGTTCTCCTACTCTTTCGGAAGGATCTAAGTGCAAAATTTAAAATGTACACTGGCATTCCCTAAGCAGATCATGATCGACTCGAAATAAAACTTTGACATCCGAAGTTCAAATAATACTTACCGAGGTTATAAAGAAACTAGTCTTATTCCACATATTCTTTGCACAAGTTCTTCTGAATGATGCCTAGTATACTCGAAGTAATGTTCTACAATTAACTATATGCCTTGTACTATCATTCAAAAAAAATTATGGACATAATTCTATTATCTTTTTATTACTTCGAAAACAAAAAGTTTAAATTTTCATGTGATTCTATGTGGTGGAAATGAAAATTTCTCTCAACGCTTATGGAATATTAATAAAAATGAAGGACAATTACCCCATTATATTTGTCCACGACCAAATAGGAACATTGTGGTCATGAATTGGTGAATCGGTTTAGTGTATATCCAGTTGTATATTGCAAGTACTCCCACTCTGTCGGGGGGACCTAAGTGCAATATTATAAATGGATAATTGCATTTGCGAAGCCGATTACAATCGGCCCTAAAACGAAACATTGATATCTGGAGCTGAACTTGTACTTACCGAAGGTAATAAAGAAACTGATTTTATTCCACACAAATTCCACAAGTTCTTTCGAGTGACACCTTGTATACTTGTAAATAATCTTCTAAAATTTACTCTAGCCTTATACTATCGCTTTAAAATTTTGATGGACGCAATTCTATTATCTTTTTATTTCTTCAAAAACTAAGAATAAGAAATTTCATGCCATTCTATGTGGTGGTTCCCCTGGAACTGGATGTCAAAAAAGTTCACCGTTTGTGCTAAAATCGATTCCCATCGAACTGCACGTCTATGAATTTATGAACGTTTATAAACTTTATTTATAGTAACTAATATACTATTAACTATTATGAAGTTCAATTACGTTCATTTTGGTCAAACGTGGGTCATGACCGTGTATGCTTGTGGGCCTAAAAAGTAAGGCCCACTTCAATCCGAAACAACGGTGATCATATGTTGGTAAGTTGTCGTTTCACATGACAAACTCGTGACATCACATATGTTGTTGGTCAAACAAGAGGCCGTTACTACGCTAGTAGGCTGAAAAGGTGAGGATCACAAATAGATTAGGCGAGTTCGCTACAATGTATGTACCATGTCGGTTTGGTCGACTGCTCTGCGATGTTGCTTAGTCCGAAGCTGAATTCACAACGCTTCGTAACGACTATATATATGGAGACAACCTCATACATCCTTTTAAACATTCAATTTTTTCTCAAATTTCAGTTGTCCCCCAACCCATCAGTTCAAAGGTATGCTTTCTAGATTCCCTGGAGTACTTTAATTTTTGTATTCGTTATCAAATTTGATATGTATATGGTGTATTAATTGGTTCCAAGTTTTTTGTATTATAATTTGAATGTATTTTGGCTCTAGGTTTTAGGAATTTTGTTTTGTAAGCTCTTTCATGTCAATTGGACCTATGTTTTTGTGGATACCTTTGTTTGTTCCGGTTTTCTGTTGTTGATAATGTTTCTGTAACCGATAAATATGACGTCGCAGACTCATTGATCCTCATTTGTTAAGAGCAGTTGTGAAGCGGCGTTGTTCATTCCTTTGTTGTCCTAACCCTACATGAATACGAAATCGCACTATTCTCGCTTAAACAGTCGGTTTTGCTGACTGGTTGGCGAAATTGCACATACATGTCGGCCAAGTTAATTAATGGTCCGAAGTAACGTGCGACACCTTGCTGAAAAAAAAGATTAACTGAGCAACTTTTTAATCGAATTTCAGGAATAATGGCCAACAATGCCGGTTCAAGCAGACATGCGGCAATTGAGGTGAGTGATTTCTTATTCGGATTTAAATTCCTATTATTTTCTAATTTGTTTATTAAAAAATTCATTGACCAATGTAAATCCATAGCGATTCGGATGACAATCGTCGTCTTTAGAACAATAACATGGAGGTCCATCCATTCAACTTTGTCCAAACTCTCACGAAGACAAACTTCGGGGATGTTCCGATTTTGGTAAGTCCTCAATGTCACAAATGTATTTCATTTTTAATTAACTTATTCTATATGTTACTTTCATGTTTACTAAATTTTGTTTTTTGAGTTTTAAATCAGTACGTCTCAACCCACATTTTAGAGGTCCAACCGCCGTTCAATGAGTCGGTTGTACTGTGGTACAACAGAAGAGAGTATGCCATGCACTACTCAGGCAACCTAATGTTGAAGACTCTGACCCTGAAGGGGTTAACTAGGTTTCTCGTAGAATAGGAACTCAAGATTGGGGACACACTGTTATTCGAGGTGATAAATGGTGCTAGGCCCATTTTTTATGTCACCGTTCTTCTCCGTCGTTTGAGTTTTCCTGCACTATTTTGAACAACTATTTAAAACTATTTTAGTAGAATTTGGAATAATATTAATTTTCATACATTTAACATTCAATCTATCATCCTTCCAATTATATTTTATTTCAATGTTTTTATACACCGTATGCAAAGTAATTAATATGAAACAATTATAATCCTTGAAGGGTCATTTCAATGATAAAATCGGAAGTAGACACCAGTCATCATAAATTAGAATCAGAATCATGGAGGGCTATTTAATTATCTTCCAGCCATTTCATAATCTTCCTCTTCAATTTCTCTCATCTCACCTCCAGAGTAATTGGTGCCTGCATGACTGGATTGTTCACCAAACCCAGAACAACATCAACATATATTTAAAAGCTTGAGTATATGTCACAGATTTAATGAGCCATAAACAATATGAGCGTCATAAGTTTCTGATCTAAATGTCCACAAAAAATAAGAGCGACAATGACTGTCTTATTGATAATGAAAATTTGCATAGTCAACATAGAATTCCACAAGTTCTTACGGCTGAATATTGTATACTCTTAAATAATCATTTACGATTTTCTCTATACCACGTACTAATCAGCCCACAATCCAAATTGTGGTGTGCCTAAATACCCAATGATGAAATGTAAATGCGACATTGGGCTATCGTGAATTTTGTCCACCACTAAGCAGTTCCAAAGATATTTTTGGTTTAGGTCACTTGTCTATTTTGACCCCACTCATGATCATATCTGAATTCACACGATTTTTGGTCTTCCATCGTATTGATTGAATTATTTGCAATGTCGGCTCTTGCAAACTAGGTTCTATCCCGATCCATGCACAAAGCATATGTGTGGGCCAAATACGCGCACTGCAATGACATACTAGGATCTCTCTTTCTATCTTCCTATACGACATTTCCTGCAACGTCGCACATTTAATAAAATGATTGCTTCCACCACTTGTTTAAAAGCTGCCCGAAGACCAATCATTTCACATTCACAACCAACGACGTCGCACCAAAGGTGAACCAAGGTAAGTTTTCCCCCAAATTTGATAGTGTTTTTTGGGCTTTGAGGGACTTCTTTAGTGCCCCATTACATAATTTTACAATATTCACAATGCATGAACTATTGTGGTTTTAGAATTTTGGTTTATTCAATTTGGTTTGGGACTTGTTTACAAATTCTTGAATTGGACTAGGGTTTAGGTAACTATTGTGGCACTCGTTCTTTTTACTTGTTAATGAAATTTTACTTGTTTTGTTTTGATGTTAATGTTAGTT
>JAULKK010000009.1:3724810-3736612 GCA_032355705.1 Rubia peregrina
GTTGACCCATATGGGTTTATACATCAACCCACACGTGTAAACCCGCGAGTTTCAATCCATATGGGTTTATATATCAACTCATACGGGTAAACCCGCGGGTTTTAACCCATATGGGTAAATCCATTGTCAACCCACAAACCCAACTCATTCAACCCATATTTTTCAACTACCCATTTGATCTATTACTCATTTTACCCATACCCATACGGATTTAAAGTTAGATAACCCTCTTGACCCGCGGATTATGGGTCTATTTTGCCCCCCTAGGATTATGTTATTTATAAACTGCATTTCTAACGGCTAATCTGTAACTAACCATAAGCATCAGCTCTGATAAGCTTTGAGTTCTTCTGCCTTCCAACTGCCTTCTTTTAAATGGAACTTACTATCTTAATCTTGGATGGATTCATGACACAGTCACTCTCAAATGGTATTATAAAAAGAGGAAAAGTCCTAGTCTAAGTCAATCGATGTGGAGAGGAGGCCAATTTTCTTAGTCGCCGTTGACTAGTGGTCTAAGCCATTTACTTGGTCTCCCCTCGTAATTAAACCATGCTTGGTTAGGGGTGGCAAAATAGACCAATAATCCGCGGATCAAACGGGTTATCTAATCTTAAATTCGTATGGGTATGGGTATGGGTATGAGTATGTGTATGGGTAAAATGGGTAATGAGTAAATGAATAATAGGTCAAATCAGTAGTTGAAAAATATGAGTTGAACGGGTTGGATTTGTGGGTTGACCGCGGGTTTACCCATATTGGTCAAAACCCGCGAGTTTACCCATATGAGTTGATATATAAACCCATATGGGTCAATATCTAGGTTGAAACCTGCTGATTTTACCCATATGAGTTGATACATAAATCCATATGAGTTTATATATGGGTTGAAACCTGCGGATTTACTCATTTTTGACCCGTGAGTTGAATGACTTTCAATCCGTGGATTGAGAGGATTTCAACTCGACCCGTTTTGACCCGACCCATATTTTACCCATTATAAAATGGGTCAAAATGCGTCATACCCATATTTTTTAATTACCTATTTTACCCAACTCGTATTTGACCCTTCCGCTCATTTTACACCCTTGTCTTTGTTTTCCATTTTTCTCTTTTCTCTTGTTCTGAATCCCTGAAGAGTTCACATTTATCTTCTCTTTATTCCCTTTTTCATGATCAGCTCCAATTGTACGAATAAATTATGCAAGTAGACATGAAAGCCAAATATGTGAGATTCCAGTTGACGCTTTATTTGGCGTTCTTAATTCTTTCTTTGAATTACAGCATATGTTCGGGAGCAGATGCCATTTCCGGTGATCAGTATCTTTCAGGAGATGAGACTCTCATCTCAAAACAGGGGATATTCGAACTGGGATTCTTCAACCCAGGTAACTCCTCCAACTTCTACATAGGAATATGGTACAAGCAAGTTAGCAAGCAAACCATAGTTTGGGTCGCGAACAGGGAAACACCAGTAAAAGATAAATATACCTCATTCCTTAGAATCCAAGGTACAACTTTGGTGCTTTTCAGTGAATCTCAGGTCCCCATTTGGTCCACAAATGTAGATTCCATTGGCTCGAGTCCTGTTGTTGCAATTATTGGCGATGACGGTAATTTTGTATTGACTGAAGAGTCGTCGAATTTACCAATCTGGGAAAGTTTCGATCACCCAACAGATACATGGTTGCCTGGTGCCAAGCTTTCTTATAACAAAACTACTGGGTCAACTCTGAATTTTGTTTCATGGAAAAATTCTGAAGATCCAGCCCCAGGACGTTTTTCATTTTATCTTGAATATGATTATGGATATGGAATGAACTTAAACCCCATAATCACATGGAATAGGACTCGTGAGTATTGGACAGCTTCGTATTACCTAAGATCCATTTGCTCTGACAATATAAATTTTAGCCACGTCGCTACAGGGAATGAATCTTACTTGATTAACAACGAATGTAGGTTAGCAATAGATGCGTCAGGGAAAATTAAAGCAAACGACGATGATGATCGTAGTGTGCCTAAGGATATGTGCGGAGCTTTTTATCCTTATTGTGGGGAATTCGGTGTTTGTAGTGAGCATGCGAAGACCATTTGCAATTGTTTGGTAGGTTTCGAGCCCAAGTCGGATAAAGATTGGAGTCTGAATGATTTTTCTGATGGCTGCAAGAGGAAAATAGACTTGCAGTGTGTTAATGGTAGTGCTAAAGGGGAAAAAAATAAGTTCAAGGCCTACCACTATATGATTGGACCTGATAATCCTCAGCATGTGAGTGTTGGGAGTGTTGCAGAATGTGAGTCTTGGTGTCTGAGTAATTGTTCTTGTACTGCGTATTCTTATGATAACCTTGGATGCTCCAACTGGGATGACATCTTCAGACTTAAACAACTTTCTACAACTGATTGGGGAAGAACCATTTATATTAGGCTTATTGCCTCTGAGTTTTCAAGTGGTAGGAATAAGAGCGCAACTGTGATAGGTGCTGTTGTGGGATGCGTCGCTGTTGTGTTTGTTCTCTTGGGTGTTATTTTACGTGCATTTTGGCGACGTAGGAGGAGAATGAGCGTGGTAGGAGCTGCAGAAGATTCACTTTCTTTATTTGGCTATCGAGATTTGCAGAATGCCACCAAGAATTTTTCGCACAAGTTGGGAGCCGGAGGTTTTGGTTCTGTATTTAGAGGAGCCCTGCCTGATTCGAGTGTTGTTGCTGTGAAGAAGCTGGAGAGTGTTAGCCAAGGAGAAAAGCAGTTTCGGGCCGAAGTAAGCACAATTGGGACAAAGCAACACAAAAATCTTGTTAGGCTTCGCGGTTTTTGCTCTCAAGGTACTTATAGATTGCTGGTGTATGAATACTTGGAAAACAGGTCTCTAGATTGGCATCTTTTCCGTGGCAATGAATGCATCGTCTTGGACTGGAAGAAGAGGTATCAGATTGCTCTAGGAACTGCTAGAGGCTTGACTTATCTCCATGAGAAGTGTAGGGAAGTCATCATTCACTGCGACATCAAGCCTGAAAACATTCTTTTAGATGCTGATTTCTGTCCAAAAGTTGCAGATTTCGGGTTGGCAAAGCTAATGGGACGCAATTTCAGCCGCGTCCTAACAACCATAAGAGGGACACGAGGCTATCTTGCACCTGAGTGGCTATCAGGAGTAGCGATTACTCCCAAAGCGGATGTATATAGTTATGGAATGATGGCTTTTGAGCTCATATCAGGGAAGCGGAATTCAGAAATTTCGGAGGAAGGATTGGTGAGATTCTTTCCGAGTAGCGCTGAAGAAGTGATAACAAACGAGGGGGATATGATGAGCTTGTTAGACCCCAGATTGGATATGCAGGGCGATGTGGAAGAGGTGTCAAGACTATGCAAAGTCGCGTGCTGGTGTATTCAGGATGTTGAAACCCATAGGCCATCCATGGGCCAGGTGGTTCAGATCCTTGAACAAGTTTTGGATGTGAATGTTCCTCCCATTCCCGGAGCTCTGCGAAGCTTAAAGGATAGCCAAGATCGTGTAGTTTTCTTCACCGGGTCATCCACAAACCACAATGTATCAGAATGAACCAAATATTGACCAGATGCTAGAAGCATTTTCTGAAGGTGTAGGACTGTAGGAGGACGCTGATGCATATTTGCATCTCACTGAATGTAATAGTCCTCCCAGTGAAATTTTTAAGCATAATAACCTTGGAATGGATTGTTTCCAATTTAGAAAGTCTTTTATTTTTTTGCGCTTATTTTCAGTTAATTCATGTACTGTAGTGGAGATCCTGTGAGCCCTTATTTCTTTCTTTTCATCATATTTTCTCCTTGATTCTTTTAGTTGTGCCGCAACCAAAACTCATCTCTTCCACATCTTTAAGAATGATAAGCCCCAAAGCCTAGATTGATTAGCTGGTGGCTGGAGTTACTCCTCTCTGCCCACTGCCCAACCCTATGCGTCCGAGACACCATCAATCCTGGAACATTGATCTACAAGAAAAAACACTTGGAAGGTTTCAAGGGAAAAGTTCGCTTAAATTAGCAAGCGTGTATGAAGATAAGTATGAGACTGTGAATGAATAAAAGTAGGTTATATGCGTATATTTATAAGGAGGAGCTAGTGCAGAAATGGGGTGTCAACATCGGTTAAAGTGGTTCTAGGACGGCGATTATGGCACGTCGTCCCTGGCACCGCTGTTCAGCGTACCACAATTCACGGCTGTGTATAACCCACGAGTTATAGTGAATACTACGACGTTGTTACCGACGTGATTTCCTATTTTGATGCCCTCCAATTTCAGGATTCCAAAATTCCCATCCATTCGAAATTTAATTCGGCAGGAGGGGTTCAGAGCTCCGCAGAGTAATCGGTTAGTTATGCGTGATTCTAGTAGTTGTAGTTGCGATATATGAACTTAGGTCAGTTTTCTTTTTAAACGTACACATTCATGTCAATGCAGTGTTAGTTACGAATTTGGTTCCACTACATGAAACTGTAGTCATTTTCTCAATTTACTAATAAGAACCCGTCTACAGTGATGTGGCTATACGCACATGTTTGTTTCACAACTAAAATCATTTGCATAACACCTTGTGCATACAACCAAATAAAACGAAGAACAATATCTATAGGAAGCACTAGTGACAAGAACTTATGAAAAAAACTCTTAGCATTGAATTCGAAACTAACTACATAACATGAGTTTTAAAAATGAACGAAAGCTAATTGTATAGATGTACATTCTATGGTTCATTGCGAGAAAGTCATCCTTCAACCTATTGTGGAAAATTTTATCATGTTCCCTAATATTCGAGGCGGGCTTGTAGCGACCAACTGGTGCATCTATCATCTTGCACACTAAGTTTCCGAGCATACCTAACATACGACAAAAAACAAGGGGATTCTTAAAGTTAGAATTCTATGTCAACATCACTAGGTCGCAGAGAGATAGGCGTTTTACATTTGCCCAAATGAAAGATTACCTCGCTGAGGATACATAAGCCTTGAGTGGCCCATTACTAATGGGCCACGAGTAAAAATAATTAGCAGTAACAATAATATTGGCAATTGGGCCTATTAGGTTAAATATTATTCTGATCCAATATAAACCCTTGGGTTAGTAGAGTATCTATAGCAAGGTATGTCTATCATTACATTTCATTCACTATTCTTTACTATGGATTATGGTGGCTAACTTTACCATCTGAGAATTTTCCCCCCAGAACACTCCGGGTGTTTTTTCTTGCAAGACACTGCTAAGGACTTGGCAGCACAACAGGTTTCAAAAGCATCAATTGACATGCCTACTGGGACCCGATAAAGTCATAATCGAGGTCCTTAGTGTATGTCCTCTTACATATACCATGAAGATCATCTTAATCCCATGCCTCAAGGACGATGATTGATGAACTTCATCAAGTGATTTCATGTAAGTCGGCCGTGATTTTGGATTTAAAATGTTAGGGAAATATACAAATATAACCCACCTATATAATTGAGAAAGTGCAGATATAACTCTGAGATAATTTTTAGTGCAATTATAACCCTGACAACTTAATGAGAGTGCAAATATAACCTTTTGGTAACATTTCCGGTGTTGACTCGAGTTTCCGGTAGTTGACCTTATCTGAAATGACAAAAAAGTTCTTGGACCAAATGTTGAATCTAAATGGGAAATTTTGTCCATCGCCGCCACTCCACCTTCACCACCTTCACCGCTCCTCCGCTGCCACTCCACCTCCCGCCGCCGCCTCCTCCTGGGAAGGAAGAATTGATATGTCATCACCGGAGGAAATATAATCCTTGGCGCTGGGACGAAATTGTCAAGAACTGAAATGAGAACGACCTTAGCAACGGGAACATAATCGGCACCGGAAGTAAAATGAGAACGCCAGCTGCTATGAGAAGGAACGAAACAGAAGAAACAATAACTAGAGTGGATGACCTTAATTCGTCAGCTGAAAACCTACAGAGCTGCACCACCGGATCTGGGGTTCGAGCAGCTAAAGCGGGTGGTATCGCGCCATCGTTCTCTCCGGAAGCTCCGACGTGGTTTTCTCTGGCAACTTTGTTGTGATTCCCCATAATGGTTCTCTGCAGCGAATCTTCACTGTGGTGCTCTCTGTCAGTTCTCATCTATTGCGCTCATCCGATCCATTTCACCGTCGGCTCTCGTTTGATGGTTCTCTAATTCCTACTCAATGTACTAAGACCACGTACAATGCAGAGACCGCTCCTGCGGTTCATTTCATTAAAAAAATCAATATCTCCCTTCCACCTCAGCAATTGAGCCCACAGCTAAATCACTCCATTTTTTTTCTCCACAATGGTTGAGACCACTCTATGGACCCCACTTGATTCTCTCAATCCTACTCATTATTTTTACCTTTAATAATTAATTCAAATACATTTACCAAATAAAATAAATTGTAAAGTGAAATTTAATAATACACCTATACTTTTTTAATTGGATTTTATTTTTTCGAATTTATTTTTTGAGATTAATTTCATTTTTAAAATTTTATTTTATTAACTATAATTAAAAGGAACCATATAGTTTTTTAAATGAAATTCTGATTTTTAAAAAATTCAAAATTTAATTTGGATTTTAAAAAGTAAAAATCAGATTTTTGCAGTTTTTTGAATTTTTAAATAGCACAAAATATTTTCACATTTTTAAAAATTGACTTTTTTTTAAAAAAATTTATTGGGGCACGTGGCACCACCAGATTGGGCCACGTGTCCCAATCTATTTTTTTAAAATAATATTTTTAAAAAGGGACAGGGGTGCCGCGTGGCCCAATCATAGGGTGCCGCGTGGCACCCTTGGTAAAAAGAAATTTCCGCATTACCTATCCTTGCCCCATGCACGTGAGTGCTGCAGGGGAGTACAATTGAGTGCAGGCTCAATTTTCCAGTCCGATCCCGCAGGCTCATCAATGCACCCTGTTTCGAGCC
Organism: Rubia peregrina; assembly: GCA_032355705.1. Classification (NCBI taxonomy): domain Eukaryota; kingdom Viridiplantae; phylum Streptophyta; class Magnoliopsida; order Gentianales; family Rubiaceae; genus Rubia; species Rubia peregrina. Next base: position 3,731,751 of record JAULKK010000009.1, read on the forward strand.
CCCACTGTGAGGGTTTTTGGTCATGATTTCATCCCAATTTTAAATTGAGCCCTCTGAGTCCCCACTTTACATGCTCTAAGGTTCTCTAAAGAGCAAAAAACAATATTTTTTTTAATAAAAAGAAAGGTAACATTATTTTTGGGCATAAAATATTGATCTTTTTGTTATGAAATTATATATTTATATTGGATAATTATTAGTTAAGTTAAAATTTAATATATGAAATTAAAAATAGTAGTAGAATTTTATATAGAAAATACATATCTATTGAATTTAACGTCGTATTAAATTTCTCTATAAGTAATTGTAAATTATGTTTATATAATTTCTTTTTAGTGAATATATAAATTTTATATTTATTAATTTCATGTTTCTTAATGCTTGCATTTTGTATTTTTTTGAATAGTCTTAATGCTTGTATTTCTAGTAACATTTTAAAACAAAATTTCAAATAATAATTTATAAAATTAATGAAAATTTGGAATTGAAAATATTATTTTTATAAAATTAAATTATTATACGACATATATATACATATTAGGACGTAAACGAGTAAAATATTGGGCGTGATTTTTTAAATTAAAAAATCATTCAAAGATGTTGGGAAAACGCCCAGTACTGATTACAATTAGTGGAATATACATCCAATCTAACTAACCACTAGCAAAAACTAACATAAATCTAAATTACATGTCAACCAGACTGTCTGTCTGTACTAATACAGATTAGAGATCGAATAAAGCTGTAACATCACCTATGGAGATATTAACTTGCTCAAATGTAACACCAATTGATCCAACCACGATCTATGATGTCCAAACTGTAAACACCGTGAAAAACCCACAGATCAGAAAGATCCAAATTAATGGAAACCCGAGGATAAAACCACAAACAAAATTACCAACACAAGATCTGTAAAAGTAGATCGAGGACAAGAATTGACGTGAACAACTAAATCGAGTTATCACCATGAACACAAGAAGCTAATCGATTAGATAAACAAAACAAAACTAATGTGCAGAAACAAATCCCACACTTATTCAATAACAGAAACATCAATAAAAATAAACCATTGTTTTCCATCTCCCTATAATGGGAAGATGGGAAAAATAAGATTGAAAAAGGGTAAAGTGCATAAATAAGCTTACTACTTCCAAAAATGCAGATATAATCCTGTAAAATATGAAAGCGTGAAACTAACCTTAAGTTTTTATGAAATTGTGCAGTTATACCCATTTTTTCAATTCCAACAATGACTCAATGAAGTCAACAATTGACCAAACATGAAAAGACAAAATTACCTTTGTACTCAAAACTGAAAGTGTAATCGACAATTCCACCCTAAACTTCTTAATCATCTTCAACTACATTCATTATTGGCCAACGCCACTGATCCGCCACCGCTGCACCTCCGCGCCGAACTAAGTACCTTTTCCCTGGTTGCAGGGCTGGTTATAAGATTTTGATTGCCTGAAGCAAACTTCGAAAAAACTCACATATAATTAAAGATAAAAAATTTGGGAGGAGGATTAAAAATTAAAATAAAAGAAAAGGCAGAGGAAATGTTTTGAAAGTGTAGGAAGAAATTGTTTAGTCTTGTGGGACAGTATTTTTGGGCATTGGGAAGGAAAAAAGGGCTTATTATTTGAAAAATGGGAGAATCTTTAATGCTTGCCTACTTGGTAAACATTTTCTCTTTTTCTATATACAATTTATGCTTGAAATTTTTGATTAATTGGGCCCATATTTTTATTGGAATTTGGGGGCCCGAGGAAGAGTATTCAGGTGCATCTAAGCTGGGCCGAGCCTACCTGGTTGTGTCTGACTGCTTCCCAGTAGTGCCTGCGAGGTAGGAAAAGGTCAACCCTCAAATTCACTCAAACTGCAAAAGTTGAGAGAAACAAAATTAACATTCAAATTTTTTCCTGGGTAACTTAGAAAATTTTTACCTGAATTCGACCGATAAAATGGAGAAATCGATTAGAGAGCAGAAAGTAGAAACACTACATTTTCAATGGATCTATATCTTTTCTTTTCTTTTTAATTTTTTAAAATAGGGGTATAATAATCTTTTTATAAATTTTCGATCAAATTGACCGTTAACATTCCGGTTAACATTCCATTAAACGAAGTTTTGACCAGATTTACACTTTGAAATTTTACGAGATTAAATCTACATTTTAAAACAAAATATAAGATTAAAAATAAACTTTAAAAGTAAGGTTGCCTAGGAGAAGTGGAGGCTAAATAGAGGGTGTGATTTAGTAATCCTTTGTATTTCTTCCCTTTCCGCGAGAGGTAATTTTCTCTAAGACTCCTCGTGGCTTTATTTCTTTAATCCAAAACGTTACCAATTTTTCCAAGCATTTATGATTGATCAAGACTCTAAATGCATGGGTCTCATATATTTATACATTATCCCCGTGTTTTGTTTAATAGTATAATGCACGACCTCAACGGTGACTAACGTGCCATTAATGAGGTATCATCAATGTAAAACTGATGAATATGGCTGCTGATCAATAAAAAAAATACCCATACAGATCACACATTCACACTTCTTCATTCTTCAACCTACTGTAGCTTCTCCCCTGGCCCTGGCTGCTACTTTCTGTGATCCGTTCGAGTTTTTGACAACCATCAAGAATCATTCAGCTCGATCTATCCCAGAAAAGGTTAGTCTAACGTTGTAGCATGATCAAATATTCAAAATAAAAATCTAGTAGGATCTATACTAGCGAGTTTAAACAACGTAATCATGCTGAGGATCGACATATACTCTTGATATATATTGTTCGTATGCACTCTTAGCTTCCTGTTTATATAGTATGTTGCTGGTAAAAACTTGCTATGCACTCTTAATTTTCTTATTTATCTAAGTGTCCTTGGCTACAAGCCTTAAACAGCGACATGATAGTCTAATAAGATTTACGCTAGCGGGTTTGAACAAAATTATCATACTGAGGATCGATGTTTACTGTTTACATATTCAATTTTGTTCGTACGTATCCACTCCGAGTTCCTGTTTATATACGATATTGCTGGTATGCACTCTTAATTTTTATTCAATTGACCATACCAGTTTATTGTTGATTTTTATTTACTAAGTCGGGTTAATTGCGATTTCAGATCTGGTAAAAAGATGGCTTCCTCCAATATCATGACTTGCGTTCACTCTGCATTGCATGATGCGGAGTGGTGGATGAATCATGAGCAGCATACAGTGCAGATTGATTTCAACGAACTCCGGATTACCTTAAGGACTCTCAAGACTTTTGTGGTCTGTGCCCGAAAATTGCACGACCATGCAAGTTTGGGATCTTTCTTGGTACGGATCGAAGATATTCTTTGCAAAAAAGCGGAGGAATTACATGCTTGTTGTCATGATGATATGAACCCTAAAGCTGCTGAATCTGATGGTGGTGAAGATATTGAGGAATCACAAGCTTGTTCTCCTGGTGGGAATTCTGAAGCTACTGAATCTGAATCCGATACTTGCAGTAGCGAAGATGAGCCCCTCGACCCGGTGGATAGAGCGTTAAATGTAGCTAGTTGGTTCCAGGAATTCATGGAAAAATCGGTGGATGAAATCAAGAAATGGTATGTTGCTATGTTGGATTGCTCGCCACGATCCAGTTCTCTCACAACTAATGAAGTCCTGGAAATCATTAGTGATGTTTTGGAGAACATAGCGGATCAAAAATCACTGGAGGAGTTCACTGTTTGTGGAGAGCAGATGATGTTCTTGAAGAGTCTCATCCAGTTTGTCAATCAGGGAAGTCTTGAAGCTTGGGAAAATCCGTTGGCTCATGCTGAAGGTATTGCTATCAGTTTTGCATTCCTCTTCTTTAGGCGTCAATATGGTGCCTATGACAAATCAGTTTCCTCTGAGATTTCTACGTTGGTGCAAAGGATTAGGCCGGTTGATCGTCGAGTCTACGAGATTTACACTCGAGCTCTAACCAGCTCAAAGTTGTCTGAAAAATTACTTGCTCTGGACGTGGATGATGATTCTTTTGCAATGAGGAATTTCCTTGATTCTCTCATATCTAATCTTTGGGAGATTCTACGAATGGATATGGTTTCCAAAAAGGATCAACTTCAAGAGCTCTATGAAGGGCTTAGATCATTGAGATCCGCAGTTTTTATCAAACGGCCAACCAGCTTTGAAAAGCAGATTGAGAGGAACATTTTCGATCTGGTTTGTGACGCTGGTATCTACATATGTTCATTTTACCAGGCTAGAATGGATGATGATCTCGGGCTTCAGCGATTGTTGGAAGTACTTGAGACTATTCTGGTGGATGTTGGATATAATAAGGATCCACAAATGCTAAAGCTCAACTCGCCTAAGGCCAGTTCATATGCTTATGTTGATTTTATCCTCGAAAAACTGGTGGAGCTGACAAGTGTTGAGGCTGAATCAACTGCGAAGGGTCGTGCTGGAACCATCCAAGAAGAACTTGTAACCGCAAGATCTTTACTGGGGAAAGTGGTGGAGTTGCGAGATGAACAGGTGGAAATCCAAGCTCTTTGGGATCGTCTTCTGGAGGTGGCATACAAGGTAGAGGATGAGATTGACAACCGAGGCTCTTTTTCAACATCATTTGATTCGATCATGAAATGCATCGGCAACATCAAGGCTGATGTGCTTAAGATAGAAGTCAAGGAGCTAAGAAGGCGAAGTAGCAGTCATGTACCATCACAACGAACTCCCTCAATGTCGAATGAGGTCATAGGCTTCCGGGATGAGGAAAGAAGGATTCTTGATCGGCTCAGAGGAGGATCGCAGCATTTGCAAATCATTTCCATTGTGGGGATGCCGGGTCTAGGTAAGACCACTTTGGCTACAAAAGTTTTTA
>JAULKK010000009.1:3739781-3750997 GCA_032355705.1 Rubia peregrina
TTTTGTGATGCTTTAAGATGTAGTTCAATTTAGAAGTGTCAATAAAGTTGTGACATGGATTGATGTAGTAATTCAGTTTAGTGACATGTGTACACGTAAGAAAAATTTTAGTGACACCTGAAGATGAAGCAAATATTGTGACATTTCCTTACTTGTCACAAAATATGCATCACTACTAGACTTTTTTTTTAGTGAAGATATGCTAATTTAGAGTAAATATAACAATACTACTACTCATATCTGATATTGTATGTGGATGGAAATTCTTCTCCATTTATCCATGTAATAATGATGTAAATAAACACCATATTTCAGGGAAAAAACAACTGAAAAGAAGAGGATCACTTTAATACTTGCTTACATTCTCTCAGTTTGCTGATCAAATCTCAGAAGAGGTTCATCTTTCAAATGCATTCTTGATTATCTGCTCTTGTTATCTTTTGTTTCCTTTGCCTTCGTATCCGAGTAAAGTGCTGTTCTCGTGTATTTTAGTTTCATCATAAGGTAAGATGATAAGTGCATTTACTGATCTTTCGTACTTAATTACTACATGATGTTACACTGTTACATCCCATCGGTTTTGGGTCCAATCTACTTCTTACTTGGGGTTCATTTGCCATTCAGATATGGTGAAAAAGATGGATTTGGCGATCATTGATAGCATTCGTTATATGATAGACGATGCAGAGATGTTGCTGAACACCTCACACGATCAGCTACCTTGTGAGGAATTGAAGCTTAACTTATGGATCCTCAAAACATTTGTACTCTGTGCCAGAAAGTTGCACATCCATGGCAGTTTGGCACCCTTGTTATTACGGATTAAAACTATTCTTCACGGGAAAACGGAGGAATTATCCACTTGTTGGCCTCAAAAATACCGTACAGAAACTTCTTGGTTCCACATGGCTCGAGGGTTCGGAGAATTCATGGAATCACTGGTGGAGGAAATGAATATATGGTACGTCACTATGCTAGATTGTGCACCCCAATCAAGTTCTCTTTCGACAAATGAAGTACTGGAAATCATTAATTCTGATCTGGAGATTTTAATGGATTGTCAATCTATGGAACTCTATTATTCTCGAGGTCCAGTTGCTGAAGGAATAGAACCCTTGAGAGAGAAAATGATATTTTTGAAGAGTCTCATCCATTTTGTCAAGGAAGAAAGTGATGAAGCGAGCGAAGATCTGTTGGCTCATGTCGAAACTATGGCTATCAGTGCTGCATATATCATGTTTCAGTGTAAAGTTGGCAGAGCGAACTTTGATAGAGGAAGTTGGGAATCAATACAGCCTGAAATTTCAGAATTGGTACAAAAGATGAAGCCCGTTGATCCTCAAGTCCTGGAGGTTTACACTGAAGCTCTGAGGAGATCCAAGTTGTCCAGACAAATGTTTGATGATGATGCATTTGTTGCAATGAAGAATTTCCTCGATTCTCTCATATCTAATCTGTGGGAGATTCTGCGAAATGATACTTCTCATGCGCTTTCTAAGAAAGATCAACTTCAAGAGCTATATGAGGGACTCAGATCCTTGAGAGCCATTCTGAAGCAACAAACAGCAGCCAACTTTGATATGAGAATTCAACAGAAATTTTTCGATGTGATTTCTGATGCCGGAATCTCAATCTGCTCACTTTACCATGCACGAATAGATCCAGACCTTGGGCTTCAACAATTGTTAGGGACACTCAGGACTGTTCTTGCGAAAACTGGAGAGAGCAATCCAAAACTGGAGAGAGCATCATTTGATTCTATCATTGATGATATTGCCAAAACTAAGGATGGATCAAGCAAAACTTACTGCTGTCACATGCCATCACAAACAGCTCTCTCAACGTCGAATGAAGTCATAGGCTTGTACAATGAGGAAAAACTAGTTCTTAATCGCCTCCAGAGAGGATCTCAACAGTTGCGAATCATTGTCGTTGGTGGTATGCCTGGAGTAGGTAAAACCACCTTGGCTCGAAAAGTTTTCAATCATCCTTCTGTTCAACACCATTTCTCTGTCAAAGCATGGTGTCCTATCTCTCAGGTCCTGGACAAAGACAAAGTGTTACTTGATCTTTTGGCACAAATTGATCCAAACGTGTCATCTGAGACTCAGATGATGGGGGCTGATTTAACAGATGAATTGAGGCGCAGTTTGAAAGGAAAGAGATATCTCATCTTTTTGGATGATATATGGACCACTGAAGCATGGGATAGTTTGAGACAATCATTCCCTAATGATACAAAGGGAAGTAGAATTATTTTTACTAGCCGTTCGCTTGATGTTGCTCCTTCCGAGATGCTTGACCAAGAGCCTCTCATTCTTAGCCCACTCAGTAAAGAGCAGAGTTTGGAGTTGGTGAAATGGAAATTGTTCCATGGAAAAGGAAATGGTACGCCTCCCGAGTTATATGACCTTGGAATGCAAATTGCTGAAAAATGTAAAGGATTGCCTCTTGCAATCGTCATTGTATCTGGACTTCTCGCGACCATAGAGCAAAAAATTTGGGCAAAAATTTTGGATGGTTTCAACTTTGTTTCAAGTGCAGACTATTACCGGTACACATTGGAATTCAGCTACAACCATTTGCCGGACTACTTGAAACCATGCTTTCTCTATTTTGGTACATTTTCTGAAGATCACGAGGTTCCAGTCAGGAGATTGCTTCGCTTGTGGATTGCTGAAGGATTTGTCCAGAAATCTGAGACAAAGAGCCAGGAAGATGTTGCTGAAGATTACCTGAAAATGTTGATTGGAAGAAGCTTAATCATGGTTGCTAGACACAGATACGATGGTGGAGTCAAAACATGCCGTATTCATGACCTGCTTCGGGATTTTTGCTTACAAAAGGCCAAAGATGAACAATTCTTCCATTTCCTAAAGGGGAGAGGTGAGCTTTTATCATTTAACGAGCCGTGCAAACTGAGGAGGTTATGCATTGACTCTGAGGCAGAACACTTCAAAGAGTCGAAGTTGTATTGTCTTCGTGTGCGTACTTTGCTTTTGAGATGCACTAAACAATCACAAGCGTATCGAGGAATGTCATCCATGCTTTATTTCTCCAAGCTTCTGAGGGTGTTGAATTTAGAGCAATACAATGTCGGTTCTACATTTCCAAGTGAAATAGAACAACTTGTTCACTTGGCCTTCTTGGCAATCCGAGGATGGAATCTGAGCATCCCTTCATCGATAGCAAACCTCTCGAATTTGGAAACATTTTATATCAGAGAAACTGGACATGCATGCTTATTTCTAGATAGTCTTTGGAAAGTGCAGAAATTACAACATCTTTACATGAGGCGCGGTGGTATGCTTCCCTTAGATGATCTTGACAGCCCGTATGTCTTAGATGAGCTGGATAGGCTTTCTGGTGCGAATATTCGTTGGTGCAGCTTCGAAAAGCTGTTGAGAAAGTTTCCAAATATTCGTAAGTTGAAATGCAAACTTTTTGAATTTTGGGATGATACTGAAATTCAAGACAAGTTTGTGTTTCCTGATTTTTTGAGTCGACTTGAATCACTCGTAATGTCAGTGTATCAGAAACTGGATATTGATGTTAGGTTTGATTTCAGTTCACTAACAAATCTGAAGAAGCTGACATTGTCAGGCTTTAGATTGCATTGGGACATTTTTTCAGTCATTGGACAAGAACTCCCTGACCTTGAAGTTCTCAAATTAGCCGACCTGAGATTCAAAGGTGAAGAGGAGTATGTCTGGGACATGAAGGGAGGAGAGTTCTCGAAACTTAAAATCATGAATTTGATTCGTATGCCTATTCGTAGGTGGAGAGCTTGCGATGATCACGAATTTGAATGCTTTCAGATGTTGGTTATTCATGGATGCGATGAACTAGAGGAGTTGCCGTCTTGTTTAGAGTCGATTGAAACACTTGAGATGGTTGAGGTCTACAAATGTCCTGAGATTGTTGTAGGTTTGGTCAGAAAAATTGAGGAGGAACAAAACAACTGGGGAAATTCTGGTATTAAGATCACTTTTGGCAGGTCTTGGGAATATTGATGCTTTTCATTCGGCTGAATTTTCGATCAATATATTGTTGTGCTTATAGTTTTTCATGTGATTAACATTGATGTCTCGTTTTTCATGAATGCCAGTTTGGTACTTTACATTGATCGATTTTGAGCTGTTCCTGCCTCAGTGGTGAGTGTCATAGGCTGCTACATTTCATAATCAGGATTCTTATCGTATCGATCGGCTTTACTCATCCATTATCAGTTATCACTCTGATCAAAACTAGTGATGTATTAATTAATATTCGATCAATATTACGTTGTGATCATCCCATGCTCTAACAAATAAGTGTCAATATAACCACCTTTTGATAATTGAAAATGCAAATATAATTCTAGATAGTTGATGTAAGTGCAATTTTATCCATTCCGGCAGTTTAAGGCCGGATTTGATTGAAAAGACGATTTTACCAGCCTGAATTATTTTTTAAAATAATAAAAAAGAAGTAATTGCAATTTTACCCTCTGAACCCCTTTCTTCTCTCTCCTTCTCCGCCGTCGTTCTTAATTCTTCTCTCTGATCTCCGATATCCGCTCTCCTTCTCCGATCTCCACTCTCCGCCTCTCTCCTCCTTCTCCGATGTGCGTCACATCTTTCTTCTTGGTATGTAGAAGAAAGTTGGGGTTTTGGTGGTGGGGAAGTCGGGCGTTGCAGCCAACCCTGGTCGAAGAAGTCGGGGTTTTGGTGTTGGGGGTTGGGCATCAATCGGCGGGGTGGTGGCGCTAAGGTTTCGATGGAGGGGCAAGGTGCCGAGCAACAAAGCTAGTGGCGACAGGTAGACTACAGTTTCACGGTGGCGGCGGTGCTGGCTGGAGGGGATGGTGGCGGCGGTGAAAGGTGGTAATGGTCGGTCTGGAAGGTGGTGGTGGCGGGGCGATGGTAAGTTGAGGCGGTGGTGGGGGTTTGAGAATAAAATTACCCTAACACCTTTAGGTTTTAGTCCAAAGGGAATTTTAGTCCTTTTATGAGCGGTCAACGTCGGTCAATGCCAAAAATTGTGTTTTAGGGCTATATTGACACTTTCATTAACTAGTTAGTGTTATTTTTGCACTAAAAATTATTTGAAAATAATATTAACATTTACTTTAGTAGGTAGGGTTATATTGATATGTATCCCTAAGTTATATTCAGCTCGAAATGTTTTTGGTGAATTGCTTGTTAATTAATACAGAGGAAGTTTCAGTTATGATGAATTATCTAGAATATAGAACTGATCTTATTATCTGTAATTGAATCAATTATATGATTTGACTGATCTGGTATAATATTCTGATCTTCATTTATATTGTACGTACATGTATTTCTTGAAAACAAACATGAGTGCTGAAAAAATGCATTTTAATTAGTGGAAGCGACATCCAACCTGCTTACGTTTAGGCATAACTAATATATTGTAAGGATATTTAAATTACATATAACTATATTGATCTTCTGTTCATTACAGATTAGAAATCAAATGAAAACTCTAATATTGTCATCGGAATATTAACTTGCTCACGGTAAACGAGAGAATTGTATCACGCATCAATATCACTACGTCAAATAGGGATCTTTATTAACTGTAACACCACTTGATCCAACACACGATCTATGTTGTCCAAACTATAAATACCTTCAAAAAACACAGATTGATCCATTCAAATAAATAAAACTCCTGATAAAAAGACACAGACGAAACCACGAACATACAATCTGTATAACTAGATCGGACAAAATACACCGACTTGAACAACTATATCGAGCAATCATCATTCACATAGCGATCTAATCTATTAGGCTGGAGAACAATACTAATCCATGGAGACAATTCCACACTTATTCAATATCATAAACTTTCAAAGAATATCAATTGGAAAACTATTGTTTCCCTATCTCCCTAAAATTGGAAGGGGGGGAAAAGAAGATTGAAGGAAAAAGTAGGGTTGAGAGAGAAGAGAGGAGAGAGGGTGCGGGTGGAATATATTGTACATATATAGATTAGGTCCATGGTATTTGTATGATTGTAAACTCTATAAATAGTGATAGAATGTAAAACTCATACCAATGGTGGATGTGTATATTGATTTTACAGAGAGTACAAAGGGTGTCACGATCATAAAATGAATACAATATTACGACCATAGGATAAATACTTTCTTTATCTTGTTTCTATTCTATTACCCCTTAAGTTAAACGTATGATTGTTGGAAACACGGAACTTGGAACGTAAAAGGTCAAACTGGGTACGAGGAAGACCTCTTGTAATGATGTCTGTAAGCTGAAGGTTTGAAGACACACATAGACCTTGAGCTTACCGGAAACCACAGTCCCATGAATAAAATGATAATCAATATCAATATGCTTGGCTTTCTTATGCGAAATTGGATTCTGACCAAGGAAGAGAGCACTATTATTATCACAAAGCAGCACAAGATGAGCAGGAAACAGCACACTAAGATCCCAAAGAATATTCGTCATCCAAGCAAGTTCAGATACAGTATTTACCATAGCACGATATCTGATTTCTAGCTAGAACTAGACACCGTAGGTTACTTTTTAACAATCCAAGAGACCGGATATCAACTAAAAATAGTGGTGTAACCATAAGTAGACCTCGGAGTCTCTACACAACAAGTCCAGTCGACATTAGAATTACCAAGAACTGCAAGAGCAACTAGATTCGCACGAATAAAGAGACCAAAGTGATAAGTACTTCGATTATAGCACAAAGTCCTAGTAACAACCTGGAAGTGGTAATCAATAGGAGTCTGCATAAACCGAATAACCGTATTGATCTTATAAGACAAGTCGGGACATGTAACCGCCAAATATTTAGGACACCAACCAAAGAGCAGTAAAGCGTGAAATTTTTGAAAGCTTACTGGTACAGCTAAGAAATAAGGAGTCACCAAAAAAGGAGTAGAAACGTGTATTGCATCCATCATACCAGCACAAAGAAGTATGTCTTTGGCATATCTTGCATGACCAAGGAATAAGCCATCCAAAGTACCAACAACCTCTAAACCCAAAAAAATAGTGCAACGTGTCCAAATAAATGATAGCAAACTCATGATTCATTCGCATGATGATTTAGAACCATCATTCATGTGAGAATGATGTCATCAACATAAACCAACAAATATAGCAAGGCGTGGCCCTTTGCAAACACAAATAGAAACGGGTGCGCATAATTATACACCAAGCCAAGACTAAGGAGAAATGTGAAGTGCTAAAACCAGGCATGGGGAGCTTAATTCAGACCATAAAGAGCCTTGAATAGAAGATAGATGTGATCAGTCCGCTTGGAATCTTTATAATTATAAGGTCATTTTTTATTGACAGCAAGAGATAAGACTGTACAAACGATTGAAACTTTATCCACCGAAATGAAGGTATGATCATAATCAAAATTGGAAAGCTAGGAAAATGCTTAAGTGACAAGACGAGCCTTATGGAAATCAATCGAACCATCACCATGAAACTTCAATCGAGAAACTCTTTTGGAACCAACCAAGTTGACATTGAAAAGACCTAGAACCAACTTCCAAGTCCGATGAGTATGAAGAGGTGTCATTTTAAAATTCATAGCAGCTACCTAGTTAGGAACCTTGGCATCCAAACGATAACTGCAGGGCTCTAGATGAACAAATAAAGCACTTAAAAACCAGAAACTTCATAATCCGAGTTGTCTTTGTGTTTGAGCGATCATGTCGTCACATGTGACAAGAAACTTGCTGAGAAGAATTACTATTGGAAAGAGCAAATGGAAACATGTTGTCTTTCAGGGGAGGAAACGATGAACATGCTGAAGATAAGGCGATCGACAGAGAAAGAGGTGGCATTGCTAGTGGCACATGAGACACGTAATAGTGTAGTGGCGAAGGGTATCTGTTTGCTGCCTCGTCCAAGTCGATTGGATACTTGATTTTGTAGTCAGAGTACGGAGAACCTTTTCAAAATTGAAGCAATAACACAACTGAAATTATTGAATACTGAGTTGGACTCCGATATCTAATCCCAGTCAGATTAAACTGTCGATTTCAAAAATATTTTACAGCGCTCAAAAATAATAAATTGAAACTCATTCCCCGGTGGTAGGGCTTGAATGACGGCAGATAGACAATCATCGTTGTTCACTTGTGGCGCTCAATGGCGTTACTAGATACGGCGATTTGGAATCGTCATCTATAGGCTATTTAATAGCCTTTGATACTTCTATCTCACACTAGTGTTATAAGCAAAATAATTAATAAGTCATGTCAAACACTTAAAGCGAAACGGTTTATAAGTACTATCAAACAAATGCTAGCTTTTTTATACATTTCTATTCCTATGATGATGATGATGTTAGTAGTTCTATATCTATTTCTACTGCATATTCTGTTCAACAAATATATTTTGCAAATTTCATTATGAAATCACACCACCACTGAAGATAAGACTCGGGAGAATCACATTCCTCGCCGGAGGAGAGTTTCAACTTATGGCTTTCATATACAAGGGTATATTTGATTTCTATCATATTTATACAGTGGAGAATCTCATCCGGCATCCTTGTGAAAACTCTAATTTTCAAAAGAAACTAATCTGCTCCATTGGAGCAGTTTAAAGAGGGCCCGTTTTAAAAAGAAGAAAACAGAATGAATTTCCAACTCACTTATTGTGTCTCGTTTTACATGCTTTATAGACAAAAAAAAACAAGAGCTGGCCTATCTGACAAACTAACTGCTAATGATCAACTAACTACAGTTTGAAAAAAAAACAGAGAGAGCTGGTAAACATCATCTCTGTCCTGTGAAGCTTCTATTTCATCAAGCCTGCATCCTGTCAAAAATCATGCTAATTTGTCAATCTAAACCAACCAATCGATTTACACCCAGTTGCTTGAAACAGAAAATTCATGGAACCTAAAAGAAACTTCTCCAGCAGTATCCCTCTCAAGCCTAACTTCTTCACCACCGCCGCGGCTGCTGCCGCCACCACCGACTAATCTTCCTTCTGCCGGAGTCTCAGCTGGCTCATTAGGAAGCTGTGCAAACTGTAATCCTGATGATAATGGCGGTGGCAGCTCAGTGGGAGCAACATTGGCTCCAGGCCTCATGACCCTGATCATGCTGCTACCATTAGCATTCGAGATGTCGTTAGCGGATCGATCCCACAGGAAAACATGGAGGATGATCAGAACTTTGGCGTGGCGGTGCAAGGAGAGCTTCTGGCTGAGTGACACGGTGTCGAAGCAGCGAACAGCTCCAGATGGAGACACCATCCATGGGAGAACTTTCATGTTTGATATTCTTGACACTACCAGCACCTTGTATTCTCTTGATGCCTCTCTGTACAGATTGCTCAATCCTGATCGCGACGAGGCTGCTTCGCTATCTCCTTCAATCACCGAGGAAATGTATATGAATCCCTGTTAATTCCAAGAGTTAGTTCGTGAATTGTTAAGACATGTTTTTGTACCTTTTTTACTCTCTATCTGTCACACTTCTGTTTTCTAGTGCATAAGATTAATTTCATGACTAACCTCCTCAGTTCTGCTGATGGCAAACCCCAGTTTTGTGTCATTATCTTTGATTTTGATCTCAATTGGAATCTCTCCTCCAAGCGGCGAAAACCATAGCCGAACTGCACGAACCACACCAATATCCACCCCGTGATAGTCCTCGAAGCCGTACAAGCTCGTGCTAGCGAGATTTGATAAATCCGACAGCGATCCAGCGCTCACAGTGGAAGATGCCATTTCCCCGGATATCTGAACGGTCATTATACAACACGTAAATGTACTAAAATTCAATGTCTTACGATGTGTCACAAGTCACCCTTGTTTGGTTAACCGTGCGGCCTAGCCGGCTGGAATGCAATGACTATTGCCTGAGTCCCACTCTCAGTTTGGTTGCTCTCAACACATCAAACCTTTAGATGGACGTGGAAAATTATGAAATGGAATACACACTAGTTTAGATTGGGAGCATGAGCAATATAAAGCCCAGGAGTTTAGATTGGTAGCACGAGCAATATAAAGCCCATACCTGTGTGTTTGTACTTGGAGCAACCAAACTGAGTGCGACGCACGTGAGAATCAAGCGGTAGTCGTTGCATTCTAGCACGGTTAGACATACTGCACGGTTAACCCAACAAGGCTGACCCGTGACACGATGTCAGACTGTGAAAGAGGATAACTTACCTTGGTGAGGAGGGATTCGGTCTGAATATTCATGAAGACAATAGGAACACCAGATGCCTGAGAAGCATTGAGCCATGCATTGGCTCTGGCGAGGGTATCCTCGAGATCGTTGTAGCGATAACCCGATTTGTCGGAAGCTCTTGGCAGCAGAAGCATGGAGTAAAAGCTGCTGGAATTGGGAACCATCAGCATCTCCTGCATTCTTCTTTGCCATGGATATGAAACGTACCCGTCTT
Source organism: Rubia peregrina (assembly GCA_032355705.1). NCBI lineage: Eukaryota > Viridiplantae > Streptophyta > Magnoliopsida > Gentianales > Rubiaceae > Rubia > Rubia peregrina. Next base: position 3,750,209 of record JAULKK010000009.1, read on the forward strand.
GTAGTGGCTTTCTGGCTATCTCATTCACCATTATTTCAATTCTTGAATCTGCAAAAGCAAGAAAATCAGGTAAAGTTAAACTTTCTACAAAGTAGTATAAATCATCCAGATCATGACTGGTCTTAACGTAAACGTATGTTCAGCTGTTTTCAGACGTAGAAACCCAAGAAATACATCAAAATTTTGAAACACTATACTACACTAAACATAGTATTTATCTTTAAAATTATCAATTAACAAGACACTAAGCACAACTTTATGTCCAAACTAATTAATTCTATCAATTTTATATGTCCATTCCAACCTGATGCATTAATCTAAGAGTCTAAATCTAAAGTGACATAAATAAGAGAACGGAAAGAGCAAATAACATACTCCCTCTGATTTTCTAACATTGGTTCTGTTTGACTGCAAAAAATTTCAAGGCATATTTGATCATCAATAGCTTTAATTACATACAATAACCGACGTCATGTGAGGCGTCTTTAGATTCTTCGTAACATGTAGTTTTTAAAAAGTAAAATTTTATAGTCTATTGTCCTATGAAATTAAAGTTATAAGTAATCAAACATGCCTTGAAAAATTTTCAGAAAAAATAAAGTCATTGTTAAGAAACCAGAGGGAGTATGAAAATATCGTTTATTGCGACTGAGCTGAACTTAATCAAATGTCTATTTAGGCACATAGGGGTGGCAATATTGACCAGTAACCTGCGGGTCAAGCGGGTTATTTATTTTTATACCCATATGGATATGGGTAAAATGGGTAACGGGTAAAATGGGTATCGGG
>JAULKK010000009.1:3779704-3800822 GCA_032355705.1 Rubia peregrina
CAACCAAACAAAAGATGATAATAAATGTGTCAAATGAATCGTCTAACACATGCATAATGGTGCAGATCACACGATTACTCATCCTGAGATTTATTATGCAATTAATCGTGTTAGTCTGTTTATGCATAACTCGACTGAAATGCCTTGGTCTGCTATCAAAAGTATCTTGCTCTATTTGAAGGGGTCTCTGGATTATGGTCTTATAATTAAACTATGTACAAATTATCGATTGGTTGCCTTCTCTGATGATAGTTGGGCTTTTGATGGTGATGACTGTTGTTCTCAGCATGGCTTTGCTATTTATTATGGTGGTAATATTATTAGCGGGTCATCTAAGAAGCAGTACGTGATGGCCAAGTCGAGTTCTGAGGCAGAGTATCAGACTATTGCATTGCTTCGATAGAGCTTATAAGGATTAAACAGTTCTTACATGAGATTCAAGCTCCTTTGACGTCTTCGCCTATTTTTCTTTGTGATAATCCGAGTACCATGTTTATGTCTGCTACTTCTATTTTTCATCAGAGATCTAAGGATGTCAATATTAATTATCATTTTGTTTGTGAGTGGGTTGAGGATGGTTCTCTTGTGTTCGGCATTGTTCGGTCCCTTGATCAGATTGGTGACATTTTTACGAAGCCTGTTGGTGCCGTCCATTTTGGTAGTCTTCGGTCCAAGTTTCATGTCGCTCCACCTCAATGAGCTTGTGGGAGGTATTAGAGTATATATGTATTTTTGGTAAATCAGATATTGTATATGATTAGGTTTCTATATCTTTGCTTATTCTCTAAGAAATCCCTTGTATAAATACCTATTAATATGATGAATGAAATCAAAATAGTTTTCCAGAATTATTATACAGTTTTACACTTATTGGCAAGCTGCTCTCCGGGTACTCCACTACTTGAAGAGTCATCCTGATCAATGTTTATTTCTCTCTTCACGTAGTTCTTTACAGTTGACTGCGTTCTACGATTCTGACTGGGTTGCTTCTCCTATTACACGACGTTCTCTTTCTGGGTATTTTGTGATGATTGGTGATTCTTCGTTTTCATGAAAGACCAAGAAGCAACCTACATTTTCTTGTTCTTCTGCTGAAGTGGAGTATCATGCAATTGTAGTAACTTTTTGTGAGTTATTATGGCTTAAGTCTTTGTTTCGGGACTTAGGTGTTGTACATTCTGCTCCCATGCGATTGTTTTGTGACAGTCAATACACTCTTCATATTGCAGGAAATCCGGTTTTCCATGAATGCACGAAGCACATTGAGATTGATTGTCATTTCGTCCATGATCTTGTACAGTATGGTACTATTGTTACTCATCATATTAGCACTTCTGATCAACCTGCAGATTTGTTCACCAAAACTCTCAGACGTGCTCAGTTTCAGTCGCTACTTGGCAAGTTGGGCATTACTGATCCCCATACTCCAAATTGAGGAGGAGTATTAAGGAATAGAATATTATGTGAATATTACTTGTATTTAGGATATATTCCTTTTTCTTTTCTGTATAGTTCTTTTGTACATCTATATATTGTTACTCAGATCATGAATACAATCACAACATCACACCCTTATTTTCTATAGTGGCTCAATTGTGTAAGGGCAGATGAAACTAGCTAAAGGGCAGTAATAGCTAACTATGTTTAGCATAAGGACGATTGTTGCAGCTGAAGGTGTTAGCTCAGAGCACTGAGCTTTTTAGAGAGGGAGATTAGTCAGTTAGGGGTATCTTTGATCATTGTTTTGTATCTCTTAGCTTGATGAACTTTGAAATCTCTCTTTCTTCTTGTTTTGTATCTCTTAGCTTGATGAACTTTGAAATCTCTCTTTCTTCTTGTTCTTTTCGATAATTTCAATCTTCTTTTGAGTTTCCTCTTCGTTTCTGCCCATGCTTCCTCTGTTATCGTAAAAATGTCATAAGTAAATAAATACAAATTCTTCTTTCTGACCTTTGCACAACCTAAAACCTTACTTATTAGTCATTTTGTTTTTAAGAAACGGATAAATATTTGGCAGAAACCGATGCAAAGCATGATATAAACTCATGTAGATAATTAGTACTTTCTTCCGTTCACTAACATTGACCCAATTTCTATATAGGTGTGATTCTTTAACATTGACTCTTTTACAATGATTTTTAATTTGGAGGGAGACAAAAAATCAAGAATCCCGTAATGCTCCCAATTTTGTATTACTAGAATATCTTTAACCTTTGTTTTATTTTCAAAATACCACAATGCTGCTCCAACCCATCATTATCCCAACAATCCTGTCACTTCATCCATCAAAAATACATTTCTCCTAAAACTAGGGTGTGTAAGCACAATTGACTTATATTTGGTTTATTTTGAAAGCAGCCCTCAAAAATAATTTCTGCTTCTTAAATAAACACGTTTTTAAGAGTATATCAAACACTAAAAAAATATTTGACTTAAAAATAAATCATTTATATGTTCTATCAAACACACCATAAATGTCCTTTGGAAAAGAGGCCGATGTCAGTGAATTGAAGGGAATCTGATAGATAAGCTATTGGAAGTTTATACTAGTGGCCTAGTGGAAGTTATGTGCTCGCATTTAACATAAAAGTTAAGCTTTCAGAATCATTTAAAATTGAAAATCTGTGAGGTTAGGAGTGGCTAATAGAGAAACGAAAAAGGACGGGTATTTGTAATCTACTCCCCGTCCCACTCTAAATTGCTTACTCCCTCCATTCCTTTTTTTTAGTGTCTTACATCGCTATTAATGAATAAAGTTGATGTTGTTTGTATTGTAAAAATATATAAATTTGTAAATATGAAAAATATCACATGAGATACTGTTACATTCATCCTAACATATATTGTAAGAATATTTAATTTTGATAATTTATTTTTAAACATAATTTAAGATATTAAAATCATAAAATCATCATTGAATAGTGACAAAAGGGGAAGTAAGACACTAAAAAATGATGGAGGAAATATTTACTTTTTAACGGTCAAACTTTGTAAACTTTGACCTTAAATATAAATTAATGTATAAATAATAAAAATACCATGTGAGATATTGTTAGATTTATTTTAATACAACATTATTATAGATAAGTAGAGATATTTACGGTCAAATATGCTCATTGAACACCATGAAAAAGTAATAAGTAATTTATAGTAGGATGGGAGGAGTATATCACAAGTGGACTAATTTTAGTACAGATGCTAGTTTATGTCCATTTCCGGCGACGAATAAAAATTATTAGTGAGTAATATTTTGTTTTGAGAAGGACACAAGGGTTTTGTATTCCATAAAAGCCCTAGCACTGGGTTCCTTAAATGAAAAAGTAGCATTGACGTGGACTCATTATACTACGTTAGTTTAAGAATTTTAATACCAAAGTGCTTCAAAAGCGATGAAGACAGAAGCCCTTTTCCTGCTTTTTTTTATGCGCACGGGGCCAATTTCATCTGTTTCTTTTTCTTTCTTTCTTTTTCTAAGATGATGATGTTGAGTATGAACCAATCCCACTATACGATGTTCGGAGGCCGGACCGTTGATTGCAACTGCTTTAGGAAAGATAAAGCGGCGTCTGATGTAGCTATACGTCAAAATGAGAAGTTAAAATTAATTACTAATTAGAGTAGCTCGTATCGAGTTCGTCTCTTGAAAGATGTTTTTTTCATAAATTATTGCAAATTAGAAGAAATCAAGATAATATTTTTGAATTGCATTAATCAGATCATAAACTTATAACTAATGCACGATAAATTTTCAGTATTACAACTAAAACCTTTTATCTTTCTTTAATTATAATTCAATCATATGAAAAGACGATTTTTTTCCAATACTTTACCTTCTTTAATAAGTGTAAACATAATCATTCAATTTTTTTTATTGCAATTATAACTCTTATTTTTCCCGAAGTTTTGATGAGCAACGATATCATCTTCGATTTTATATGAAAATATCGAAAAGCTCCTGTAGTTAATAAAAAAACAAAATGCGTGGAATAAGATATGTGCGTTTCCCCCCCTTCAAATCCTATCTTTAATCCTTCATCACCTCTCATCCTGCTCTCTTCCTCTAAATCACACACAAGAAATTACTGTTACCATAAGCATTTCACACCGAAATTGTCTAAATTCATATAACACTGTTGGGCATGTTCACAATCCAAATCCCACATTGAAAGTTGAGAGAGTAATTGACTACTATATTAGTGAGTGTCCCACGATAATAGTACGAGGTCTTTTGGGGTTGGGCCAATATCAAAACCGTGCGAACTTGGCCAGAAACGAACAATATCATACTAATGTTGATTGATGTGGCCTATCCAGACCCATTAAGTGGTGTAAGAGTCATCCATGGTCGTGCTTTGGACAGAGATTGCGTGTGTCCCCAGTGTGTAGGCTCTTGGTTGCGCCTTTGGCGGTGGCAGTTTTGCGCTTGTGTCAAAAGTCTACCTGACCAAGGTGGTTGTCAATTGGTGTGTCTTGCAATGTGTGGCGACGGTACAAGATAGTCCGCGAGGATGAAATACACCGTTGTGTTGTCCTTAGTTCTTTTCAGTTCTCTCAACTGAAGAACTTTCGATACTTTATATGGCGTGAAGAACATTCCCAGGTTCATTTCAGTACTCCATTGAACCCTTGAAGAATGTGAATATTTTGAAGATGAATAAAACAAACTATTGATCTTAAATGTTAAATGTAATATTAAAATTGTTCGTTGAATTCGTATAGTATTTCTTGAATTTTAACTACGAAGACTTAATTTTTGATGACGTAGAAATTAAATTACAGAATTTAAAATTAAGTTATATATTTTTAGTAATTATTTAAAATTTTCTCCATGAATTCAGTTTGTTTGGTTTGAATTCAGTTTCAAACCAAACCAAATTCCAAATTCGGTTTGGATAATTCAGCTTTTCGGATTATTAGGGTTAATTTGTTGTTTTTAGTGGCAAATCGGTTTACCCAAATTGAATAAACCAAAAATTGATTAAACTGACCCAACGTCCACCCCTAAATACTACCTAGCTATCTAATAGAGAATTATTAATTAAAACCCTAATATGTTCATAAATTAATGGCTTTGATGTATGCTAATTTGTACATCATATATAAAGTTTTACAAATACAAATACTAACCCGTGTTAGAATATACTTTCTAATTTGACTTTCTGAATTCAAACTAAACAAACTCCAACCATTAAATTCTCCTAATATATATGTAAGATTTTTATCATGTGATATGTTTTAGATTAATCATAGCATATATTTTAAAACTATTATTATTTACATACACAAAAAATAATACTCCTCCGTCCAACCAAAGGGTAATATTTTTTGGTCAACTTTCTCAGGGCTTGTTTGACTATCGATAACTGTAGTTACATATATTAATGATGTATAAAAATAGTTAATATTTTAAAAAATAGATGTTGCACGAAATCTTACCATATCTCACATAATATTTTTGTTATCTATGTACTAACTGAAATTTATGGTCAAATATAGCTTGAGAAAGTTTACAAAAAAAATAAGAATCTTTGTCTAAGACACATGAGTATTAGTAGTTAAAAGTTGATGCAGTTGACTCCTAAAAGTCAAATTATGAAGTTTATACTGTGACATATAGAGTATGCAAAGTCATGGGATGGACGGTCTTTCCATAGACATATAAAAAGACAAGGTTTAAATAGAATAATAGCATGTTAAGGATTTATACTCTGTAGTAATTGCAAGTGAAACATTTAAGTTTTGGTTAGAAACATTACATATTTAGAGTATAACATAGAGGTTATATGTTAGATATTTGTGGTTATGGAGTACTTATTTGTGGTTTCAGTTATCCTTTTATTTTACGATTCTTCTTCTCTGATATGTAATTTTAAAATATTTTTTAAAAATGGTAAATATAAAAAAAATTCACAACTTTAGGTTGAAACATAAACATTAAATAAAAAACAATAAATTTAATGAAATTTGAGCTGGCTGTAAATTTGGGGAAAGGCAGAGAAATTTGAGTTAACCTAATTTGAACCATATTTTAATTGCTTTGGACCCACACATTTTCAGCTATTTGTCCTAAAATTGCACTTGGGTCTCCTGATTTTTCCATGGTTTATGTAAAGACTCTCTTTCAAAAGATGGGCTCATACAAATAATAATACCACTTTCAAGTATTTTGTAAGTTTTTATAAGATTCTATATGTTTTCATAGTTTATATTTTAAATAGAGATTGTTTATAAAATTATAATTATATGTAATTAAATATATCGGTGAATAAATATGTGCATGAGAGAAATAATAGTTTGGCACATTATTTTAGAAGATGCTAATTATGTGGTGTAAATTGAATGGAAAGTTTAAAAAGTAGAATGAATGGTTAAAATATCTTTAACTTATACCATAATTGGAAAGTGCCAACATAAATAAATATCCTAAAATAGTAAGGGTGTCAAAAACAGTTGAACGGATGGAGTTTTGTATCTAAAAGCATGATCGCGCTTTCATGATCTTATTGGTCAGAGTTAAACTTAGATAGGTGAAAATCTAAAAGTTCAACCCCGAATCGAATCTGAAAACTTTGGATGCTTCCATAATAGAGTTCTAGAGTTTGTGTTGTAATAGGTTATGTAATTTATGTAGTTACCTTAGTCATCTCATGTATATTTGGGTATAAGTCACTCATCATTCTGTGAATATCAGTTAGATTATTATTCCCAAATTATCTCAATCTTCCTTGCTTCATGGTATCAGAGCCTACTCTCTGAAACCTATTTATTCTAATTCTTAAACCCTCAGCCGCTGCTTCCATGTGATCCGGTCACCGCTGACTCATCAGGAGCGACCGGGAAAGCACGACCAACGTGACCTCCAACTCCCATCATTCTCCCACCATCGGCGCCACCAACATCCGACCTCCTCACTCTCCTCCAAAGGTCAACCAAGCCGCTGACCCTCAGCCTCTTTCGTGTCCTCTTGATCACTTAGCTCAATTCTAATTTCATCTTTCAGATCATCTGAGCTTGTCTCTCTGTTCGGTTGTTCTCAAGGGCTACAACTATCAGGAATGGACCACTTGGATGAAGAATGCTCTTAAGGCTAAACGTAGACATGGATTTAACGACGGCTGTATACTTAGGTCAGTGTTGCTTCCGTGGATCTTGATGATTGGTTCAGTGTTAAATCCATGCTGATCAGATGGGTTGTTCAGTTTATTAACCCATCACTTCAATCCCCTATCACCTATCCAAAGACTATCTTTGAACTTTGGGAAGAGTTACGCCATCGTATCTCTATTGGAAATGGGCCTCGACTTCTCCAATATCGTACATATTTGGCAAATTTTCACCACAGTGCTAAGTCTGTCGTGTCGTACTATAGAGCACTCACGAAAATCTGGGACGAAGTCACTACAGATGTCCCTCCTCAGGCTTGTCTCTGCAGTGGTTCATGTAACATCACGGCTAATCTGTAGAGTGAACGTGATGTCGAGTGCCTTCATCAATTTCTTCTTGGTCTCGATGACAAGTTTGGTACTCTCTGTTCCAGCATCATGGCGCTAGAACAACTGTCGTCTCTAACCAAGGTTTATGCAATGGTTGTTCAGGGGGAACGTCACAAGACCCTGATGCATGAACGAGACACCAAATTTGACGGTATAGAATTCACTACTCAGGCTAAGCCTGGTTTTCTACCATGCCTGTCAGCCTCATCCGTGCCGGAAAAGCCCTCAAGCGGCCACCCATCATGCAGTCACTACGGGAAGCTCGACCATTACGACTCTCGATACTGGAAGATTCATGGTGTTCCGAGGGCTTCGTCCATCGATTGACCGTACATGGAAATCCATGTATTGGTCACGGTCGTGGCACTGCAGGTGTTGTTGTCGCTCTCTTGACCCAGCAGCAACTTCCGCATGTGGCGTCTGACGTTACTTCTATTCCGGAGTCTGCAGCTCGTGGCTCGAATCTCAGTCGTGATCAATGGCAAGCTATCTTGCATATGTACAACTCCATTAACACCCATTCCGTTGATGCTACTTTTAAGCATTCTTTATGGATTCTCAACACTGGTGCCTCTTCTCATATGATGGGTAATCTGGTCTTACTTCATGATATTATTGATATTGCACCTATTTCTATTAAGCTCTAGGACAATCGTGTTGTTATAGCAGTTCAGGAAGGCTCTTTGGTTTTCTCTCAGACTGCCAGAATTGATCATGTTCTCTATTTTCCGACCTTGAAATGAAACCTTCTCTCCTTTCCTTGGTTGCTTCTATATGCTGGTGTTTCACTTTCTTAATCGATTAGTTATGTGTGCTTCAGGAAAGCGTTTCGAAAATAGTGATTGGTGTGGGTGAGCAACGCAGTGGCATCTACTGGTAGCGGAATTTCTCGGATGCCGCACATGCATGCCATGCATCCAAACCCAAGAAGTTGCACTCAGCCGAACTGTGACATAAGAGGCTGGGTCATTCTTCAATTGCAGTTTTATCTTCTTTATCTGTTCCATTTGATTCTATTCGTAGTACCATCCCTTGTGACTTTTGTTTTAATTATAAGTTAACAATAGTTGTTTTCTCATTAAGTTCTAATAAAGCCCCACATTTATTTGAACTTGTGCACTGTGACATTTGGGGGCCCTTATTGCATTCTTGCTTCTAGTGGTGCTACCTATTTTTCTACGATTGTTGATGATTATTCTCGTGCTATTTGGGTATATTTACTAAAATAAAAAGTGGAAGTTCCACGTTGATTACGGATTATTGTGCTTTGACTATTAATCCGTTTAAGTCATCAGTTCATCATTTTCGATCAGACAATGGTACAGAGCTTCTCGGGCTGAATAACTTTTTTCTAATCATGGCATAATTCATGAGACCTCTTGTGTTTACACACCCCAGCAAAATGGCAGGGTGGAGCGCAAGTATCGCCATCTCTTAAATGTGGCACGTACTTTGCAATTTCAAGTCTCTCTTCCCATCAATTTCTGGGGTGCATATGTACTTACTGGCTTATCGATCAATCGCATTCCAGGTTGTGACATATTACTACCTAAATTATTTATTTTTCCAATTTAAATATATGCCCGAGAGGATTACTAATTTAACAGGTTTGAGTTTTTCTAACGTCATAGCAGCTATATTTTATTTCTAAAAATAGCTGCTACAATGTCTAAAGGTTGTGACCTATTACTACTTAAAATAATTTATTTTGGATTTATTCACATTCCAGAGAGTACTACTACGTAAAAATCTCTGAGATTTTCTAACACTGTAGTAGCTATATATTTTTTAAATAGCAGCTACAAAGTCCCAGAGGTTGGGACCTATTACTACCTAAATTATTATTTTTTGGATTTATTCACATTCCAAAGAGTACTACTACATAAAAATCTCAGAGATTGTCTAACACCGCAACAACTATTTTTTGTTTCACAAAAGAGCTGCTACAATGTTCATAAGGTTTGACATTTTCTAACACCGTAGCAGCTATATTTTATTTTTTAAAATAGATTCTACAATGTCCCAAAGGTTGTGACCTATTACTACCTAAATTCATTTTATTTATTTATTTACATTTCCTAGAGTACTACTACGTAAAATTCTCTGAAATTTTCTAACACCGTAGCAGCTCTTTTTTGTTTCACAAAAGAGCTGCTACAATGTTCATAAGGTTTGAGATTTTTAACCCCTTAGTAGTTATATTTTATTTTTAATAATAGCTGCTACAATGTCCCGAAGATTGTGACCTATTAATATCTAATTTTTTTAATTACTCACATTCCCGAGAGTACTACTACGTAAAAATCTCTAGATTTTCCAAACATTTGTTACTACCTAAATCAATATATATATATATATATAACAAAATCATCTAACATATAATAACACATGAATATATGTATGCACACATAAAAAAACATCTATTGAAAATTACTATGGGTAAATGTAAGCGCCTCCCACGTGTTTATGGAAAACTATACTATTTCCTAAATACAGGATTTTTGTTATTCTTGCATAAATATAGAAATAGAAACAAATAATTTTTGGGGTAAAATGTTGGAAAGTGCTAGTACATGTTCTAGAGTAACTTAGAGTTGATTACTTAGAAGTAAGAAAGGAAAATAAAAAATAATTGCGGATATGTTCTTGTGTCACATTGTTAATAAATATTCCCTTACAAACTTGAAAAATACAATAGGGGTGTATAGGGTAGCACCACGTTTGAGCGGATTTCAATTTGGAGTTACGAGTAAAGTTTTTACTCTTTGCACTTGCATCCTTCCAAGAAAGTTGAAGTTGTCAAATTACAAAATTGGCGATGCCAAAATGCAATTCAATAATGTACGTATTCACCTAATACTATAAAATCCAGAATGATATGATATATATATGTAATGCATAACTGAAATTACCAAATTATTGTAAACGTGATACTTTGCTTGGTGATGTCGATCTTAGTCGCACAATGGGTCCAACCTCTGAATGTATCCACACGAATTTGACAATTAGACAGTCAGTTAACATACCAGCTCCGTTCATCTAAAACATTTAGAGAACTATTTCTAGAGTATTCGTTGTATCTTTGTGGACCTGACTGCAGGCTTATTTATAGAGGCAATAGAAGCAGAATTTAATACCATATTCATATCAATATATGTAACGGTTCTTGGTATTAACATTTCATTTATATCAATTGCATTAATCATGTATTAATACTAATTGATGGAATATTAAGTTAGCATTGATCGTCCAAATCAATACTCTTACCATTCACAATACTCCATTCATATTTATTTTGATTATTAAATAATCCATAAAAAATAATTTCCAATTAGCCATTATGGATTCAATATCTCATTAATCCATTACAATCCCGATAACAAATGCTATTGTGTGTGATCTTTTAGGTTCCTAAACATTTAGCAATAAATATTTACTTAGAAATTCTATTGGCATTAGTCTAAAATCCAACAAATAATATACGGTTGCGACTTTGCAATTTGGGCATGCGTGGGTGAACAAAAGGGCCTCGAAAGGCAACATTGATTACTTCTACACAATTTTAGAAAATTACAATATGGCCCAAAATTATGTCACCCTATAATCCATTGATCCACAATACATAACTTTTGCTATTCTAGCATAAATATAGAAATACTGAATAGATGAATTTTTTGGTGAAATGTTGAAATACGCTAGTACATGTTTTAGAGTAACTTAGAGTGGGTTACTTAGAAGTAAGAAAGGGAAATCAGAAAAGATTACAGATATGTTCTTGTGCATGATTAATGATAAATACTATGATACGGACTTGGAGAATACGATGAGGGTGTATAGGGTAGCATCACATTCGATCAGATTTCAATTTGAAGTTACGAGTAAATTTTTTACCTTTTACACTTAGGCCCCTTCAAGAAAGTTGGAGTTGTCGAATCACGAAATTGGTGATATAAAAAATGCAATTAAATAGTATATGATTGCAACTTTACAATTGGGCATGTATGGCTGAATGAAAGGAACTCAAAAAGTCAACATTGATTACTTCTAGACAGTCTTTGAAAATTACACTATGACCCAAAATTGTATTACCCTATAATTCATTGCTACAAAATACATTATTTTTGTTATTCTAGCAGAAATATATAAATGTTAAATGGATTAAATATTTTGTGAAATGTTGGAAAGCGCTTGTACATGTTCTAGAGTAACTTAGAGTTGGTTATTTAGAAGTAAGAAAGGAAAATCAGACTAGATTACAGATATGTTCTTGTACATAATTATTGATAACTATTATGTTACAGACTTGAAAAATACAATGAGAGTGTATAGGGTAGCATCACATTTGAGCGGATTTTAATTTGGAGTTACGAGTAAAGTTTGTACTTTTTGCACTTAGGTCCCTCTAAGAAAGTTGGAGTTGTCAAATCACTAAATTGGCGATAACAAAATGCAATTAAATAGTACTCCCTCTGTCCCGCTATAAATTGCCTAATTTGACTTTTGGAAGTCAACTGCATCAATTTTTAACTATTAATATCTTTATTTATGTGTGTAAAAGAAATTTAGAAAAAATATGATATAAAAATACATGTTATGATGAATCCAACGACATATAATATGATAATAGTCTTACATATTGAATAATAGAATTTAATGGTTGAAGTTGGAATAGTTTGACTTCCAAAAGTCAAATTAAGCAATTTATAACGGGACGGGGGGAGTAGTCATTATCTCCCATTTTGGAAGAGTCTTCATTCATATAGTCATTATTTCCCATTCATTGAGGTCCGGCCAAGGTTGCGTTCGACACAGGGGGTGGAGTTCGCATTACTTAGAAGCATCTCAATATTGGGAGCTAACTTTTGATGACATTCATAGTGTCGTAGGTGGGCTATGTAGATGCTCGTTCACATATTTGAACGTTTTGTAAAGTTCAACATCGCTGAGGCTATTATAAGGTTTGGGGTGCCTATAAACTCCCCCCACGAAAGTGGTCTTTGATTAAAATAATAAAAAAGAAAGAGTGGTATTTTGATCATTTGAATCAAAGTTTGGCGTGTTGTTAGCCCGAATTTTATGTGTTATACTAATTTCATGCGTAAATTCTGATTTGTTAGCGAAGAGACGAGTTTGTTCTTGAATTTTGACTATCCAAATTTCTTTTGTAATTTTATTTAGATGTTAATAATAACAATATGAAGTAATATAAGTGTATAAAAAATAAGTGTTGATATAAACATTAAATGTTAAAACAAGTGTTTTTTACGATAACCCTGAATTTTAACAATAAGTGCTAATATAACCCTGAAATTTCTATTCTTTTTCTAACTGTGGGTCCCACTCTAGGAGGAAAATTGTCCGAAATTATAATTAAAATAGAATAGGGGTATTTTGGTCATTTTTTAGTCCGGTCAACATTGGACTTTGACCGGTTTCCGATTATAGGGGTATGAGTTTTTTAGTCACTGTCGTTCAATTGGTATATGTGCACTTTTGAAAAATTGAGGTATATTTACACAAACCCAAAATCTGGGAGTTATAAATGCATTTTACTTGAAAATAAATCTTAACATAAAAACAAATATAATCCAACTTTAAAAATTATAAAAATAAAATTATTCATCTCATCGTTAGTCGGTTTAATATAATACATTCTCTATTTTATCAGTTTATGCAAAACAAAAAAGAGTACAATTTCAACTTAAAACCACACTAGGGGTGTAAACGAACCGAGCCGAGATCGAGTAGTGGTGTGCTCGAGCTCGAGCTCGGAACAAATTACTAGTTTTGTATTCAAGCTCGAGTTCGACCTCGTTCGAGCCTAGAAAATTTATCTCGATCTCGTACTCGATTGGTTGTGATCTGCTCGAACTCGATTCGTAACTCGATCGAATATGAGCTCGAGCTCGAGCTCGATTGGATCGTTGAGCTCGTTACCTTTGAATAAGTCAATACAACCCTCTAATTTTCACAAAATTAAAAATTAAAATTATATAATTATATAGGTACATGCTCGTGAAACTTGACGAGCCTACCGAACAAAAATGAGAAACTCGAGCTTGAGCTCGCCTAATAATTAAACTAGATCGAGTTTGGCTCGTGTTCATCTAACTCGAGTTTGAATCGAACTTTTACTCGAGATGTTTGGGAACTTTTCACGGATGACTTGGTTCATTTATCCCCTAAACTACACTACTTTTTTCTCTTCTCAGTGTCAACATTTGAACATTATCTGTGGCACTTGTGCGCTAATTCTGCCACGTGTATCTAAATGACAGGAAGAGTGACTTCCAAAAACAAAACCCCAAAATTAGGTGAAAAAAATCAGGAGATGAAAGTCTACTCCCAAGTCGTCTCTCCTTAACCCCACCACTGTCATCAAAATCTTAGCATCATCAGATTCAGATAGGTGTGTGCTCATATTTATACTTACATGTCAACAGTATTGATTAATCTCTATCTTGGGACCCTCTTAAAAACTTGGCAAAGAGAGTTTACAAGTGTTTTACTAGTAACATAAGCAGTTTTTATGTTAGGTAAACTGCTAAAAAACACTTATTTAAAAAGTAGAATCTATTTTTGAAGAAAAAATAAAAGTTAATTTTCATCTATTTTTAAAATATGTCAAAATAAGTCTGTACTTATAAATACAGTTATGTCAAACGCACCTTTAACCACCTCTTATCATCTCCATGAAGCTTCTTCGGACATGGCAGGAAGTCACAAGGAACCCTCCTACCACACCAACATAAATGATAAATCCATCTCTACCTACCCAACCCCCTTCTTCACCCAACTCATCGTCCCCATGGACGCACATGGAAATTACTACCCTACTTTCGATCCTTACGGGTCATTCGGGTTGACGCCAGAGCCTGAGCCCCAGCCTGAGAGCGCTGCCGTCTCCATGCTGTATGGAGGCGGCAGCGGCCAGGTGAGGTTCGATGATGAGTTTTTAGAGCTTGGTGATTGGATGGAGGAGGATCCATCCACATTGATGGGAGGCTCTGTTGGATACACCCAAAACAGCCCTCATCGTGATCAAGTGGTGCAGCAAAGTGAAAATACTGTCATAAGTAAGCAAAATATGTTTACTAGTTCGTCTCCATAATACGACATGTTTCCAAACCCTGTCATGTGGTAGATAATAGAGTCTTAATATGGATAATTAGCTGAATGTCACTGTTTTAATTCATGGGTTTTTATTTAAATGTGTGTGTTAATACTAAATGAACATTTAAAAAGAAAACGGCATTAGTTTATCAGCGTGAACATTACTTGAAACATTTCAAAAATGAAAAGTAATTGAACATGTTGGACATGGTGCAAATATAAGTAGTATTGAAACTGTCCTGACTACTTCTTTTGAATATTTTTTAAACAGGTTTAAATTCTTAGTCACAAAATAGAAATGACATTAACATCTGAGATCTCCTGTTTATACTGTATGTATTTTGGATTCATTTATTTACTGGTTAATTTATCCCGTATTTGTTTAAAGTATTGTATGCAGTGGCGGACCTAGCTTATGGCATGAGGTAACCATGGTAAAAAAAATAGGGGTATTAGTAATTGGTTATTCCATATATTAAAAAAATTTACCATTACTATCACACAAAAAATTTATACATTAGTGGTTACCCCATTAAAAAATTCTGAATACACACAACATACACAAAATGCACCAGACGGTCGTAGGAAGAGTTGTTCTTTCCTTTTCTCTTAAAACCATTCATTATCGGTAATCCACGATGTCGTTCCCGATTAATCGCCGGTGGAGACACAATGGTGGAATAGAAAGAACATAATTAGAAAAAGTAGATTAAAGAAAAGAGAGAGATAAATGAGTAGTCATGAAAAAAAAATCAAAACGGCATCTTTTTGGTGTTTGTCACGGGGTCACAGTAATACCTTAGTCACAGAGGACCTGGTGCGTTCTTGATAAAAAGTGTGCAGTTTGAACTGGAACAGAGAGAGTAACAAATACTTACTTTAATTATATGCACAGTGTAACATTTCATTCTTTTCTTTTGATTTATCTGTACTTTAACTTCTGACTTGATTTGATGAGATGAAATGTGTTTAACATAATTTTATGATAACTGAATATTTTCAAGTTTAATTGGGATCAATTGAACAAGTTGGGGCATACAAATGCATGAGATGTGTGTATTAAAACTGCAGGAGAGAGTGGTGGGGGGAGTGGGAAGAAGGAAAAGATAGCATTCAAAACCAAGTCGGACATAGAAATACTAGATGATGGTTTCAAATGGAGGAAGTATGGCAAGAAGATGGTGAAGAACAGTCCAAACCCCAGGTACTCTATTGTGATATTTTTATATCCCCAGCTTTTTATCACATTTATAAAATTTTGATGAAATTTGTCGTATGGCGTTTATATGTAATGGGAAGAATATAGAACTTTAGAAAAGCAAAAGTAAGCACATATGCTTAAGCATTTTAAGTAGACTTCCTTTCTCAGTCTTGCATGCGGATGGATAACTCCTGCAACTGAGGGGCCGTTCGGTTTGGTTTATCAATTACTTGTTTGGTTCAAGAAGAGGAAACAAATTAAACTTTGATTTCTAATACGATGGTCGCCATTATGATATGTTTACTGTTATTTAAGATTTTAGTCTCGTATAATATGTTTACTTTTATTTTATTTATTTATTTATTTGTTTATAATGCTAAGACCTTATTTTTTTAAACTTAATTGCAATTTAATTAAATTTTGTTTAGTAAAATTTTGCTTTATTTAATTATACTATTATCGTATACAATGCTTCATTTGAATCTAATATAAAATAGGCGAAAAGAACATAGCACTAGCATAACAAAAGTACATAATATATCTCAGTTAAAACTTCTCACTTCACTTTATGTCACTATTCAGTGACCAACTCTTACGTATTTAAATAGATGTATAAACAATAATGTTATCATGTATGATATGGTTGGATTTGTCATAACAAGTAATTTATAAATATCAACTTTTTATTTGTCGTTATTATACTTAGTTCAACATATTAACCGTCAAACATGTTTGTTGATAACCGTAAAAAAAAATCTATGAAATTTGAGATGAGACTGAGGAGTACATACATGTATTTGTTTTTTTTTATATTAAAACAACTGTGTTTTAAAACCTAAGATATTTCATCTCAAACTTGCCTGAGGAGGGTGTTGACTATAAAGTAAGTAGTGTACAAATAAGGCGAGTGCTCAATGATGCCTTGTACTTTTGGTTTATATCTCTCATTATTTCGGGGTTTAAAACTAAGAATGCTTGCCAAAAATGTTTATTTGGAATTCCAAATTTTAATACAATTTTATCCATGAGGAGATTTACAAGTGGCTTGATCTTAAGTTATGGACGTATCATCTTTCACGAGACTTCCCCTTTATCAAGAGAGTAAAACGTGCCGCCCAAGAATGTTTAGGTTACGAAATTATTGGCCAACTCCAAAACTATATGATCATGGAGCCTAAAAATTGCATTTCTATCAGTATGATGTTTCTCCAGTATCTGACTTCAGTGAAATATAATTCAATAATGTTCATGTGATCAACAAAACAGGAACTACTACAGATGCTCGGTGGAAGGGTGCCCGGTGAAGAAGAGAGTTGAAAGAGACAAAGAGGACAACAAGTATGTAATAACAACATACGAGGGCACTCACAACCATGAAGGCCAAGGCCCTTCTCAGTTCTGACAAACCACGAAACTCTTCCGAGTTCCCCAACCCCTTTTTTTCAGATGGTTTCCTCTGTTTCTGGCAGTTTTAAAAGGCAAAAGCTAGCTAGATGATCGGTGCTATATATACTCATGCACTAATAGAACATATAGGTTCAGTAAATAGCATGTAATATTTGAGGATGGTTGGCCTCCTCTAATGGAATTTTTCCTAGGGAAAACTATCCCTGATCCAATTCCACATAAATTCTCGTAAAGAGCGATAAAACAGCAAAGGATTCGAGGTGTCCATTGAATAAGCGCAACAGTTAAATGACATAGGAGCATGACGATGATCAACAAGTCAACAAGTGAGTTCATGATATTCAATGCTAGCAAACGCAACAAACTTCATCTTCTGTACAAACAACCCGTTACAAACTTACCAAAACAAAATTACTCAGAAAGGACTGAACTCAAATACCTTATCATGGTGCAGCATAAATAAGAAAAGAATTTTTGCCGACCTATAATTCCATGTTTTTCAACCATGATAGGAGGATAATCAGAAGAAGAAGAAAAACTCCGTTTTGTTGTTAGAGATGGCCAAAGGCGCTCAGTAGTCAGTGTTATCCCTTGAAAGAGTGATGCAGCATACTAGGATACTTCCAGATTTTTTCAAACAAAACAAATCAGAAAACAAACTCATTCACTCAACAGACTGTTAGATTTGCAAAGCCTGAACCCAACCAAAAAACGAGCCATCCTCTTCTCTTTAGCATCTCTCAGAGTCTCAGTAGAGACATAGGAGAAGTGGGAAGTGGATTAAACCAAAACTATAATGGCCTGCCCTTCAGGCAACAGCTGTGACTAGACACCACCTTATATCCAGCCTATCTCTCTATTCCAGAGATATGATTTAAACCCCAAATAATGAAAAACAGAATAACTCACTAAAAAAGTTGGCCATAAGTCCCAAAAAACGAGTTAGTAAGCACTCCCAGCATATCTGCTCCTTTAAAGCTTTTGAGTTGGTCTATTTTCATCCATTCTAAACATGATCAGTCTATAACCAAACACACAATGAAAGAGTACATCATAAGCTAATTGTACTTTAAACAGTCTTAAGAACATGTAGTTGATTGCTAGCTAGTTCAAAAACACAGTAAGGAAATAATTATGACAAATATTACAAGTGCCGAGCAAAATTTCCAAGTTCAAGCAGTAACAAAAGGGCATAATGAGTGTGGAGAAAGAAGAAAGCAATGAGTCTTGCCTCATTATTGAGTAGCTGATATAGGCATCATTTCATGACTGAAGAAGCCAGATCACTACAGGCAAGCCATTGGCATCCCAATGCTGGCATAGAAATAATTTACCCTGTGTTTTCTATGCATAGAAAGTCCATGAAGTTTTAAAACACAATACTTTACACATTAAAGAGATGTAAATTATTTCATTTCTTAACAAAACTGTGGCTTCAAAGTCTCATTGCACCCCATGTTTGAACTTGGTGAAAGTGGCACCAAACACAAATTGAGAGCCACGTGGATGATTTTCCCATATTACTAACTAAAATTTACCACATTATGTCCCTTCATAAGCAGTTAGTATAAACCCTTTCAAGATTAAACAAATGATTCTGCATACTACAGAAAAGAGAGAGGTAAATTTTGAGAGGACTAAAGGTCCCAATCCAAATGTTAAGCTCCTCCATTATCATTCTAAAGCTAATGAAATCCATTTAACAAGAACAAGTAACTAATAAATACATTACAAAGAGTATCAGATCACCAGAAGTTATCTGTATTGCTCGTAGGATCATAGGGGGCATAGAAGTATTTGCCTTACAACTGTTTGATACATAAATATGTGTGCTTAGCTCATTGTCTAACTCATGCCCTTACATTTTTATCATAATGGTAAAATCAGAAACAAAAAAAAACCTTAAAAGAAACAACTACCTGCCTAGAGACCTCATACACTCATCAGACTCGGTTGTAAGCAACCGATTTGCTGAACAATCGTCTTATGTAGATGACCTGAAGAGAACTTGCAAGGGCCAGCAAAATGTACTCGGCAACAGTGTAAAATATAACGCGGTTACGAGTGCTCTCATTAGCTGCAGCACAAACAGTAAACAGAAATCACAATATACTCTTAAGAAATAATGAGAATAAGAGACTCCCATTCAGGCCAATCATATGAAGTATATCTATAGTGTCGGAACATGAAAGTCAAGCTTAAGAGGCAAACAAATATTGCAAAAGAAGATGCAACCAAGTAGAAGAGAAGGTAGTCTTACTATGGCGATGGCGAGAATCACGGGCTTTCAGGTACTTCTGTTCTAAAATAACAGCTTCCAATGCCTCTCTCAGTTCCGCAATTTTAACATTTATGGGATCCAAATGTTCTGTAAGAAATCAGATACACATTAGCACAAAATATAAAATGTAAAAGAGAGAGGACCACATGTCTAAATTATGTATTCAAATATATTTTCTAGTACTGACATCTGTTATAACCAGAAAACTTAAATGAGAAAATCAATCACGCACTGATTATAAGTTAAATTATAATAATATTTTTATAAAGAGGTTGGACTTACCATCTTTGGCCAAATTATGTTCGGACGGAATGTGGCCGACATGTATGTAGAAAGAGACCGTTTCAGGTGTTGCATAAGGATTGTGAAAACAAAACTTGTACATCCCACTTTTTGGGGCCTTGAAATCAAATTTATCCCCAGATGTTCCCTTCACAGAATGAGCAACCGTACCACCAGGAGCCGTTACCTGCAGTTAGAAAGAATGAACAAATTCATACTAGCTTGCAAATTCACCTTTTACTTTTCCTTCCCTTTTCGAGTTGGCATTTGGTCTCCAACATCACTCACAAGTTACAAACTTCCAAGCTCACTTCATTGACAAATGACAATGCTTCTTACATGTACTAAAGTTTAAACACAAATCTATCAAAATTAAAAGAAATCATCCATAGCAAATTATAACCACCAAATGACTTACTACTTCCTTTCTTGAACAAAGTATGTAAGATTGACGAGAATATAATCAAAAAGTCCCAAATATTTAGCAGTATCTAAGAGACTAAGACTCCATCACGAACACATCCTCACAATCAACTGAATAACCACCCACCGTACACACATGACTCCACAGTCCACACACTAACAACAAGCACAAACTGTCTTTTACATTAGATGCACCGTTATATTATGCCATCTTTATCGAACTATCATGTTTGACAAACGATTTTATGGACCTCATATAACTAAAATTCACGAAAACTTTACCTTTAAAAAACTACTAAATTCACATTTTTAATTAGAATAAAATGGGGTAATCCAAAACGTCAATAATCACATAAATCAATTGGATTAAACCTAATACTGTAGGAAGACAGAAAGGGGTCATACAGTTAAGTCGATGCCGGGATGATCGGAGCTCCAGAAGATGTCGTGATCGACGACGACGAAATTGCCGGACACGTTGTCCCCTTCGTACAAAACATACTCGTATATGCACTCTACGTCGTTAACCGTCACCGATAACGCCGAGACGCTCAGATCTCCGCCCGAGCTCAAAAGAAGTAGCACAATAAGCCCGAACGCCGTCGCACACCCGATTCCACCTCCTCTAATCCTCATCTTCTCCAATCTAAAGATTGAATCGAGTTTCGGATTCCAGTTTTCGCCCTCCTTTTTTTCTCTTACTTTTCTTTGCCCGTCTCTCTTTCCCTCTTATTATATTTAATAAAATAAAATAAAGAAAGAAGTTTATTCCCCTAATATATGACCAGTTTGTTCTGGATTGACTTTTTTAACAATTTTATTTTTCCGTTCTACATTGTGTGCATGTCCGGTAAGAAGGGAAAATTCGGGCTCAAATTATTGCCAAACTGATAGGGTTATGGGCCGTATCCAAGGGTC